>PVJD01010800.1:0-50857 GCA_004026545.1 Mormoops blainvillei
CCCCACTGAGACCAACTTTCTACAGAAAGAAAGTGACAGGGAGCGATAAGGAGGCGGGGCAAAGAAGCGTGTTCCCGTCCGCAAGCCCACCCCGACCCGGACGCCCCACTGCAGGAAACAGCCGCAGCCAATGGGCTCTGAAGAAAACCCCTGCGACGGGAACGGACTGGCGGGCACTTCTGCCCCGGCACTTGTTTCTGCAGCTGAAGATGAACTAGGCTCGCAGGCAACCGGCAAATGCAGAAAGGCTCTCCGTGTGAAGCAGAAGCTGCACCGGTTCGCGTGTAATTTCTTTTCCCCATAGCATTACTGTTTTCTTTCATTAATAACAGCAACTGAAGTCTAAGTACGCTGGCCAGGAAAGCATCTGTACTATGCATTCAACCCTCCCCTCACAAGCGCTTACTGCGAGGTTGACATTGACCTCTGTTAAAGTGTGTATTATATATGTATCTGTATACATTTACACAAACACACACACACACATACACACCAAGTATCATACAGCAATGAGCAGAGCAAACATCTCTGGTATTAGTACACCTCGTACCAAGCTTGCTATCTTTCCTTGCAATTTCTCATGATAATGTCCTATTGCCCTGCATACACAGGCCGCCTCAACCCTTCTTTCTAGCACCTTCCATCAAGCCACCTTCACCTTTTTTGTTTTAAGTAAAATCCTACATTTACTGCAGTGTTTGCTTATTAGAAATTTCATGTCTTTTAAAGTGCTAGCATTTTTAATGAAATTGTTATTCTTTTCATTAGTATTCTGGTTACAAAGCTGCATAAGCCCTGCTAATTTAAGTATGAATATGCACACTGAAAAGTTTCTGAGAAATGCATATATAATACCATAGAAATGCTGTATCTCCACATACTCTGAATACATAAAACGCTATTCCAGGACTATTTAAAATACAAATTGTCACAATATCTTGTTTCCAAAGATTAATTATATATCAGTGAAATGTGTTCTTAATATTGATTTGTATTTTATTCATTTTATATTTAGCCATAAATGCAAAATTTAGTCATGCATTTCTGGATTAGTCACACATTTCTTAAACAGAAGGGATATTCTCATGTCATACTGACAATATTATCTAAGTTAAGACCAGACTGATGCATTTTGTAAAAAAAGCAAATATGCAGTGTTTTTTGATGTGAATTAAATATATATTATGAGCATTCATCAAACCAACATCAATCTTTTCAAATGAATCAGTCTATAAAATGTATCAAAATATAAAGACATGTCTAGAAAGCATTTCTGGTCATAAAAGTAAAAACATACTCTAAATAGTATCTTTTATAGTATTATATCACGCTAAAGAAGAATTTAGGATGGCTTTTTATTTCTCAAAGAAAGCAACGATTAATACTTAATTATTTGTTGTTAAATAATACAGTACCAATCAGTAAGCATTCTTTTATATAAGCAGCTCCTGCTAGCAGCAAACATTATGAAAGAAAATTTGTTATTTGTACAAGACAGATATAGCACATGACTAACTCATTAAAAATACAGTTCAACCAAAGGAGCCATAATTTATTATAACAACATCAATTTGAATATACTGTTTTTGAAATTAATGTATATAATAAATTAAAAATGTATACAATTAATATTTACATAAAAGCACATTGCTCCCTCTCCCTTTTTTCTAAGCAGTATATGATATGCTAGGGAACTTCCATGGACCACTCAGCCTTGGATTTCAAGGAGCCTTTTCTCCCCCCCAATTACCTGTTCATATTCACTGGCTGAGAGACAGTCAGCATGTTTCTAATGGAAAAAACAAGGCACAGTTGTCTGCTTACAGTGTGACCTCTTTCACTTGGGTGGGCACCCTCTCCATCACCCACTAAGTGAGGATGTCACCTTGTCAAACCAAAGGCAAAAGAATAATGAGCGCGCAACAGGCTAACCCAGCACGAGGAGGGTGTTAGGAGGGTGGCAAAAACAGCCCCGTGACCGGCCAACCGGAGGTGCCCTCCGAAGAGCAGGCTAATGGTAGGAAGGCTCTCCAGGGCACGCGGGGCGTTCAATCCCCATCCTTGGATGGCTGCGTACAAAACTCCACTCAAATGCATTTACTTCATTAGTTACTAACCAGATTAATTACTAAACAGATTTTCAAATGAAGCCTGGTCAAACGGGCTTGACAGAGACACACTTATAAAATACCTGCTTCCACAAAGCACACGTGAAAGGTAAGGGTAAATGAGTAGATAATGGTTTGCTTTCACCAAACAATTATAAATATCATCTGACAAGAAACATTCCAATTCGAGAATCAGAAACATAAAATGGACGTCTCCCCCAAATGATGGGATTTTACCATTGTTAAAGCAAATGACAAGAATGGCTTGGTTAATTGCTATCCCAGTGCACCACCTGCAATAATAGGGAATCACATCAAAACATTTTCACAAGTGGCTGAAACCAGAAGAAATAAGGCAAGTTCTGCTGCAGTCTTCTCAGTGTGAATTTACTTTGAAAACAAACAGAAAAATCTCAAATCTAAACCTTTCCAGCACGTGCTGGGACTATGTATTATACGATTGTGTCGATTATACACACTTTGACATTCCTTCTCTACGTTAGGGCTGGAATAAAACCCATGCTCCTGCCCAGCTGTCCTACTTCCACAGAGCAACAGCGCCACCTGTGGTCTCAAACAAAAGCCTCCAGTACCACAATCTTCCAAACTTCCCTGTGACAGTTAAACTGCTCACAGATACGTCACCGAATTGATATGTGGCCGAGTTTCACATCACATTTATCACATTCTAGAAGTATTTTGTACCTACACAAACTAATAAAGCATGAGAATAAGAGATTGCTTCCAAGAGGCAAAATTCTGAAATCATCCAAACTAATACCAAAGACGTACTGTGATCATCACTACAATAACTTCCAATCAACATTTCATTAAACACATTTTGCCAAATCCAGGTCGGTCAATCAACGGATACATTTTAAATATAAAAGGAAACTTTTTTATAGCAGCATTACATTTCAAAATTGATTTTTTAAAAACACATTACACTTTAAATGTACCTATAACTTAGTAATTGACAATATGGTATTAGCAGAAGATTACCAGTTAAATCAGATCATTATAACTTATATACAAATATAGTATGTTTCTGATCTACTTACACCAATGACACAATGTCACCACGTTGGACTTCAAAATTCCTCACTTTCCAGTGATTCAAAAGCACCACGTCAGATGACTGGCTGCCTCCAGGGTTCAAACAGGGCTAGAAAACAGGGGGAAAGAGAACATCTCTCATTTGTATTTGTCAGTCTTTGTGGTTCCGTGCATGTCGCAGCTCTGTGTGGTGCCATGAAACATCGCTAACATAGTAGCTTTCAACAAATTACTGCTCTAAAGTAACAGTGAATGATGAGTTTTCAAAAGGGCTCATCAGGGTTCTTCCCGGTGAACCAGGATAAAAAGATATCCGCCCCCATACTGACTGGAAAGGAAAACGCGCCAGGTATTCAAACCCCTCCTAAACTCCAGTCAAGAGGCCCGGGGAGCCTTCGGAAGGACTCGAGACACACGCGGAGGAGGTGAGCCGGCCCTCCCGGTGGAAGATCCAAACAGGAGCCGATTCCACAACAGCACAGGGCATGGTTCCAAGCCCAGAACGAACCATCTCAAAGCAACCAGGAAACGCCCACGGGAGGGAGTGAAATGAGCAGAAGACACACGAGATGGGACCACCGTGGAAAACGTGGGAATTGCCCCATGTTGCCCTGTTTTCCCGAGACAGCACGCAGCAAGGGTCCTGGTCCCAGAGCAAGGAGGCCTCGCAAGTGGCCCTTGCCCTGGGATGCAGACAGGCCTGACGTGCTGGAGGGCGGGGGCAGGGACAGAGAAACATTCAGTGCACGGGCTCACCTGAAGGTCAGGGACAACCAGGCATAAAGTGCCGAGTGAGGAAGCCTGACGCGAACACACCTGACGCTGGACGGGGGTGCAGAGAAAGTCAAGGGATACAAGACAACCCTGAGGTAGGCGAGGCTGCACAGAGGACACAGGAAGACGAGGCGACCTTTTCACCATGGGAGCTGCAGGGTTCCTTAAAGCGTCATGAGGGGCACAGCCACGTCTGTGGGGGGAAAGGGGCCGAACTACAAAGGAGGCTCAGCTGTCCCCGGCGCTGGGGGTGGCAGCAGGGGAGAACGTGACCATGGCCAGTGCACGGCCAGTCCCTGGAGCTGAAGTGATTGTCTATTTCTTGAAAGGTTGCTGGAATTACGGATTTTCTACAAAGAGGGTGGGGACAATACTGCAGATGTTTCGTGCTGGTGCCCTTATCGCGACCTTGTTTTCGATGCCCCCGCTTTCTGTTCCCGAAACCTCCCAGGCACCCTCGGGGACCCCCACTGCGCCCATGGGGTCCCCGCGTCCTTCATGAGCAACGAGGCCCAAACATCCCCATTTTTCATTTTCAATTCCCAGCTAGTCATTTCACTTCGCTATCTGACATATGGGGATGGGGGGACCCAAAAACGTCCAGAATTATCTTCCGGAGGCAGGTCCTTCGTAGTACTAGCTTCCCCCACTAGGTGAGTGTCCTAGGAACCCATCTGTATCAGTACCAGCTGGCGTTGTTGTGAGAGGCTGCATTTGGCTTCAGTGAATTTTTTTTTTGAAGACTCTTTCAACACCTTTGCCCATTTCATGATGGGTGAGTTACAAGTGCACCCGCCCACACTGCGCTGAGTGCCCGGCAGGTTTTGACCACAAACAGCGTGACCCCCAAGCCCCACCCTCTCTGTTTACCCGATGTCACCCCAAGCGACTTTTTGTTGCTTCCCCAGATGAAAAAAGTTCTCCAAAGCAAACGGTTGGCTGGTGTGGAAGAGGTGAAACAGAAAACAGCAGCAGCACTAAAAGGCGTCAAAATCGACGAGTTCAAAAACTGTTTTGAGCAGTGGAAAAAAATGTCTTGATAGGTATATTGCATCGAATGGAGACTACTTTGAAGGCGACTGAAGTTGAAACATGCGAGAATAAATACACAATTTTTTAGGAGTAAATTCTGAGTTTTTATGCATCCCCCCCTTGTAAAATTCAATATGATTAAGTAAAAATTTCCATCATTTCCTACCAAAAAATAAGTTTTCTTCCTTATTTTCTCACATTCTATTGACCATTTTCCCAGTCAACCAGCTTATATTTTTACTTCATAGCCAACTAGTTACAAAGCTAAAGGATTTTTTATTCATAGCTTGTTTCACAAAACAATAATTACCTTTACTACATATACCCTGATATTTTCTATTCTCTTCTAATCTGTTTTTAAAATTCTGCCTATAAGCAACTGTATTCATTTCACAGTCACTACATCAATTTTTAGATGATTCTTCTTCAACCATTATTCCATGAAGGTTGCTTCTCCCCCCAGAATTCTACCTTTAGTTCATTCATCTCTGTTCTCAAATTCTTTTCCTAGGAAATCTCACCAGCACCCTCAGTTGCAAATGCCACCCATACCCCAGTGACACCTGAATGCACAGTCCCAGCCCCCTCCTCCTACTCTAGAGCCGACACATAGCACTTCATACCAACACCCTCATCATGCTGGAATGTAACTTTTGTTTACCTGTCTTCACAACTCAGCAGGAAGCGCTGGTGAGCTGTTATCATAAGCACTGGTCAAATTTGTACTCTAGCCCCAGCTGCTTTTCTGAGATTCCAGCACGGAGCTCTGACTGGTTGCTGAGCATCCCATTCGATCAAACCATCCCCCTACTCCAAATCCTTCACTAGTTTCCCAACACCACCACCATGACTGTCTTCAAGATCAAAGTCAGGACTTACGTGATCTTCGGGACCCCAGGCCCCCACACCACCACAGGTCCTGCCAGTTAACTTCAACCACACACAGGGCCCTGTATGCAGCTTGTTCACACTTCCAAGGACCACAGAAGCAAATGTTTCTGCCTGAAATGTTTCCCACTCCTTCCCCCTTCCTACCCTCTGGGGAGCTCCTGCTTCAGAAACCTGGAATCCCATGGGGGGGTTCTCACAGGGATTCTTTCCCAACACACCTCACCTCCTCATTCCCATCCTCAGACTCTACCGGGTGATCAAAACTCCCACGTCCCCATCAGAGCCTGTGGTTATTTCTACCACAGCACATACAGATGTGCGTTGTAAGTACTGCATCGTCTCTTGCTGCAAAAGTCTCCAGGCATTTTGAGAATAAATTGTTTTGTTATGTCTGTGTTCTTGACACCTGATCACATAAGATGGTTAATAATTTTCAGTGGGAAGAATAAAAAATAATGAAATTCCCGAAGTCTCCCCACATTTACGTGCTAACAACAGAGACACTTTCCACCCCAGCCCCCAAATAAACTTCTGTATCACCCTCACTAGTTAACAGCATACCATTCACCCTATCTATCCCCTCTGCTAGAAGACTCTGGCGTCATCCTCAGTTTCTAACTTTCTTTGACTTTCCCATCATCAGACATTCCCTCTGCTCAGAAGGCCTTTGATGGCAACTCCTCTGTGAATCCTTAAAAATCAGCAACAGCCACGTGCAGTTTCCTTGCAAAAACTGGGACATTACATTCTGGTGCTCCAAGGTGGGGACACAAGAAATCCCCACAGATTCAAATCTTGACACTTGGATTCATCGGTCCTTTACACAATCACTCATCTATCAATGCCTCTAATTCTAATTGTTAGAGCCAAAGGTAACGCATTGTGAACAAAAGATTTGTGCAGGAAAAAAACCTAGAAAGAAGCATGTCAAATTTCAGTGATAGATTAGAATCATCAGTCACCACCTGGAAGACCACTTTTGATTTCACACAGGAAACATTAAGAGTTTTTTTACCCTCCCCCCCCCCTGCAAGGTTAAGTGAATCGTCCCCACACCTGCGTTCCCTTCGCAGTTCACATAAACTTCAGCGATGGTCCCTGAAACCTTGCCATAGCATCTGCCTACACACAGCCCCTTCACTGGACTGGGAGCTTCTAGAACGTGGAAATCATGTCTTAACCATGTCTGTGTGCCCAGGAGAGGGGCTGATAGGAGTACTTCTATAGCTTGAAATTCAAAAGATGAACAGTTTTTGGAAAGCATATGTAAACAAGAGGGTTCGTAAGCAACGCGCATTATCGGAACGATGGCTACATCTCTGTCGATGGAAACGCGCTCAAGTAAGTCTAGTAAGAGATCCATTTTGTATCAGGTTAGGCAGTTTAAGCATGAGGAGTAAAGTTGACCAGTGCTTTCTTATTATCCATAATGAAATCAAGCTAATCACAACAGAATAAATTTTCTCTTTACTGTTCATTCATGAATATGAACAAATGAATATGACTAACACTTATCAAAAAGGAAAACGTTCCTGAATTGGAAAACTACTTTATAGCACTATAAAAACTATAGTTCTTTGCACTTTGGTTAAGCAATTTTAAATGAAGAAAAAAACCCACCATTTCCTGAGTTTTCCTAAACAACTTTTGAGAAGATAAAGAATGCACTCACTTCAAAATGAAAAATTTATAGGAAAAAATTAAGAAAATGTAATTTGGATGGCACTGTTTTAGAAAAATTAGTAAACCGTGTTATTACTTAGAAACTGCATATCCTGCCTCCCCTGTGGGAGCGGCAGTCTGTGCTCCAAACAAAACAAGCAATCTTTTCAAATCAAAGAAATTATAAACATGAAATCTAAATCAAAACTCATAAACTTTGGGAACCTGATATAACCACAGAGTCCATATTTTCTTGTCATGTCGTCAATATTTTAAATCCTAGATTCCCAAGGACTACATCAAAATTTTAACCAGCTTAAAATAATAAAGTTTTTGGAAGTTATAAACCTCAGGGAATATTTAATCCAGGAGTTTCCAGCTACATTTCAAAACGTGTGACTGTGTTGACTGTACTGCTAGCATCAAGGGGATTCCCAGTGGTAAGTGGCAAAACACCGAAAAATCACTGGAATCAGCAATAAACAACAAAACTGGGCTCACAGCGGCCCTACCCATCTTTTCTTCACAACCGCGCCCTCCCCATCTATCCCGCGGCTTCTGCTGGGGAGCACTAGGGCTCAGCGTCAACCTCCGGGGGCGTCTTTGGGGCAGCCTTGCTCTAAAGATTAAAAACTCTGTTCACACCTTGGCTCCTTTTCCTTACTAGCCAGGTGACCTAAAATTATTCAACCATTCCAAGTCTCATTTCCACATCTGTGACATGCAGTAGCCCGACCACCGACCTCCCAGGGTTGCCATGAGAGTCACAGGAGGGGGCCCACAAAAGCTCGCAACACAGTCCTGCTGCAGGATCAACGGTCAGAACAAGATGGTACAGGGACAGCGGGACATGGGGGAACAACGTCGCATACAGTGGTCCTCCCGAGAAGCGAAGCTCTCACATTCGACCCTGAGCGCTTTCCTACTCCATGCGGAACTGGAAGTCTTCAGGCTGAGAATTCTACCCCTCATGTCTAAACTCTTGGGGGTTTCTTCGTTTCTTTTAAGCAAGTAAAGCAAGCATGCTTTATTTTTTATCTCAATTGTTCTGCCTCTAGGAGTTAACCACCCCAAACACTTTAATATGCACAACTATGTAGTTATATCTCCTATTAAAACATATATGTATAAAATGATATACATTAAAAATCTTCTAAGCTCTAGTTGATGAGATAACAATTTTCCTTTTTTTGAAAAAATTTAAGTTACATAAAAAGGAGGTTATTGTATGCTTTGCTCTGACCTAAATACTATACTGTTCAGGTTAAGAAAGACAATATAAATCAGAACTATTAGTTTAAAAGTAAGAGAAAAAACTGAAATAGTACCATTGGTTTCAAAGTTTTCACCATTGCAGTGCTGGCCAGGAAGCACGAAGTTCAGTTAAAATAAATGTATATTCTGACGACAGAACTAGTATTATTAGATGCCATTGTGGATAGAATGGCCTGAAATGCCTTGTCCCCCCCCTCGCTGTTTGGGGCCCCACTGCTTGCATGGCGTCTGGAACCCTTGGGCTTGTCTCACTGGGTCTGCGCCGTCCCCCGACGCCAGCTGCACCCACGGCTGCACAAGCTGTAGCTGGAAGCGGAGCATCCCTTTCAGGTGAAGGGCGCTTATTACCCTGAGCCCTTAATACTTGGCCCTTTACAATGACCATCCAGCTATTTCAAAAATTATTCCAACTTTTGCCCGGAGAGCCCCTCACCTGGCAAAGTGATTAAAACCCACAGTCACACACACACTACACTTGAGTGCTAAAAGGAGGAATTCAAATCATGAAGCATCTCAGGAAATTTATACTTATTAAGTCCCAGTTACATCTGGCACGTCATTAATAAGTACAGAATAATGGGCTCCTCACACCTGCTCCAGTTTCCACAGACTCCCCACAGGAGCACCCGGCCATTTCATCAAGTTCCCATTAGGAACCCGTCTTCCCAGAGTCACCTTAGAGCTTTGTCCTAGACGGGTCACCCCACCCGACCAGACAGTCCCGGTGCCTCTGTCTGCTCACACACGAGCCTTTGGGCGGGTCCCAGGTGAGCTGGAAGGAGAGATATTCTCCACACGTCTGACCTAAAGGACGCTGGAGGAAAAGGGTGCCTTTGCCAAGGGCGTGAGGCTGTAGGAACTCGTTCACTCGTTCACACGTTCACTCACGCACTCCTTCCTCCCCGAAAACCTGCCGGGCTCCACCTCTGCCAGGCGCCGTGCCTCGCCACAGATCCTTCCCCCCTGAAAATCCAAATGCGGGCCTAGTCACATCTCATTCAGAGGTTTAGAGCTCTTTTTTAAGAAATAAACTGTTCTAAACTCATCCCCTTATTTATAGTCTTATGGTCCTCTAGCACTGGTGACCGTTTGCTTCCTCCTTTTGATATTTCTGCATGAAATTTTATTCACATAAAAGTGAGCTGTATTTTTGTAGATACTAAATTTCTTAATTTTTCTTTGAAAAGCAAGCCTTTAAAGTTATATAATAAAATTTTAAATGACCATCTACTTTGTTAGTTTGACTTGAAAGTATAGAGAGTTGCTCATTTTTCATTCTCCTAATATTTAATTGTATTTCCAGTGCACTAACGGGTAAAACATTAAAGGTTTACAGGCACTCTCTTAAGTTGCTGTACAAATAAAAATATAAACTATCTGAAAGGTAATTTGCCAAAATGTATCTAAAGTCTTTAAAATGGTCTATCCTTAGACCTAGAAATATCCCATTTAAAAAGTTATCCCACAGTAATAATCAGAAACACATGCAAAGATAGTCATCATGTATTATTTATAATGGGTGAATAGTTGAGCCAACCTGAACCCCAATGATCGGAAACTGACTAAAATCAGCAAGGGTTAAACTCTGTGACACACTGAGAGTAACAGCCATTAAAAATCACATTGCAGAAAAATATTTAAGGATACTTGGATATGTTTGGCAAAATAAATTAGGTTAAAATGTGATCAATAAAAAAAACTGCTGTGATTCTATTTAGAGAAGGAAGAGCTTGTAGGGAGAGAATATTGTGCAGAAAAGTATAAGAAGAATTGATAATAGTTTCAAAATGCAAACTTTGAAGTCAAAAGCCTGGGCTTAAATCTTCATAGTCTTCAACAAATTAATCCCTCTGCTCTACTTCTTCCTCTGTGAAATGGTTTAGTAATAAACGGTGCCTTCATCACAGGGTTGTGGGGGATATTTAAAAATTATATTTAAAGTGGATACTACAATATCTGGAACACGGTGATCATGTAATACATTTTAATAGTATTATATTTTAATATCTTTAAAATAACTAATTCTGGAAGGTGACAAAGATTATTTTTATTTTGTGCATTTTTCTATATTTTCTAAGTTTTTTCCAAACAATATACAATGCTTTAGAGTAAAAAAAAGCAAATTTTTAAAGGGGAAAAGCATCTAATTTTAAATCCTTTTATTACAAATATTTTTAAAGTTTGCTTTCTTTTCAGCAAGTTTTTCAGTGTTTAAGGATCCCCTTAATTCAGATCTCTAGGTTGGAAGGCTAGAATCTACAAACATCCTGGTTCAATGCAATAATGCAATAATTATAAAACACTACCATTCAATATGTGTATGATGTTTTCTTGTTAATAAAACAGATATTGAGATACCTATTGAAGTTAATAGTGTAAATTAACCATGACAAGAAATAGATCATGTATAATTAACGAAGTATAAAAAATACATACACAAACATTTCCACATAACACCAGGACAGGTTGCTATGTGCAACCTACACCATGTGGACACAGCTATACACTGAAGAAGCTTTAACTTCCTCCTAAAACGGAGTCAGGCCCTTCCACACCGGGAGGTCCTTCTCCACACCCCAGAAGAAACCACTTTCCTCTCTGGTCCTCCTGACCAAAAAAAAAAAAGTCTTATGAAGTACAAAAAACAAATTATCTATTTTATCTGTCCTTCAAGCACCCAACATACAATAGGAAGAAAGGGACAGGATAACCAGGAGAGAGTAACAAATAGGAGAAACACAGAAGTCACTTGTCGGTAGCAAGTCTGATCCTACGGCAGACGCCGCGGGGCCTCCCACCTGGGGGCAGGGGTGATCTCTGATTGGCCCTTTTCCGGTCTCTGGGTTGGCCTCCTAGTCCACTGTTCGCCGTGGCTTTCCCTCTTCCTTCTGGGATTCTGACTCTGAGACAGTTTCTTTCTAAAAGAAGCCTTTTTTTTTTTTTAACCTGACCATCCCTCTTAGTATAAGCCAACTCAACTGCCTTGAAAGCTGTAGGCTTCGTATTAATCTAATAGAGGTTTATCCCATTCCTCCTAAAACAACATCCATGCTCTCTTCCAACTAGATCTTTCTCAACTTTGAAAGTATCAGGCTGGCACAAAGCCCTTAATAATATGAGATTAATCTCATAATCTTATAATTCGTTTGTCTAGCTAAACAGGGTCTATCTACTAAGTCATACCTTAAATCTTTCTGAGAAATCTGAGGTCTTAACAAAGGGTCTTCTAGTCAAGATTTGATATTTACCCCCAGCCCCTTCTTACTCCGAGCGTCTTTTGCCTGCCAGAAACTGCCAAACAGTTTTATTCTCCAACACAGAAATCCCCAGACACCCTCCCTCTCTGACTTCCGCATTCAGTTCATGTGTCTTTTCCCAGGCCTGCCCAAGCTGTCAGGAGCCAAATGACAATCCCAACACTCTGCCTGGAAAGCTCTGAAGCCAGAGCTCCGAGTTCATTGGGCACCTCTTGTATATTCCAAGTTCCTGCAGGGGACAGTTTTTAAAGCTGTTCCATTACTATCAACCGTGGGTCACCATTATCCCAATTTCCAATAATAGCTTTCTGGTCCCCATTTTAGCTTCCATTAACAGTCATTTGTCACTCGTCCAGTCTTTGCCAATGATCCCTTTACCATTTTTCCAGCCCAGACTGCCACCCAGTTCCAAAACCAGTGACACACATTGCAGGATTTTGACACGGCAGCACCTCTGTGGTAATGCCAGTTTTTGTTTTGGTCACCCATTGCTTCATAACAAACCACTCCAAAACTGTGCCTTCAAAGAGAAACCATTTATTTGCTCATAAGCTTGTGATCTGGGCTCTGCCCCGTGGGGCAGGGGCCCTGCTGGTCTCTCCTGAGGTCGTTCATGTGGCTGCAGTCCTCTGGGGGCCACATGGGGCTCGAAAGGCTGAGAAGACCCTGCTCACATGCCAGGCCCTGACCTGGGACTTGTGGGTCAGGGTGCTTCACTGGTCCCCCACTGGCCCCTCTAGCAGGAGAGCCTGGGTTTCTGGCATGTTCCTATTGCCCAGGGCTTATTACCACATTTCTACCGGAATAACACCTGCCGATGCCCCACAGGCTAAAGCAAGTCACGTGGCCAGAGCTGATGTGGGAGGAAACCACACACATCAGCGAGGTTGTGATTCACCGAGGAACCAGAGCTGTGAACTCCTGCACACCCCCCGTGCCGAGGGAGTCTCTCCGCTGACCCTCTGTGCTTCCCATTGGTCATTTTTGAAACTACAGAAATACCTGGCCAGGTAGGTCAGTTGATTAGAGCATTGTCCAGATACACCAAGGTTCCAGGTTCGATCCCCAGCCAGGGCACATACAAGAATCAATCACTGAATACACAAGTAAGTGGAACGACAAATTAGTCTCTCTCTCCCTCTCTCTCTCTCTCTCCCTCTCTCTCCCCCCTCACCCCCACTCTCTGGCCCCCCCAAAATCAATCAATAAATGTTTAAAATGTTTAATTTAAAACTACAGAAATAAAAGATGGTTTATACTATTAAAAAAGAGAGGGAATTAACTGACTAAAAAATGAACTAAACAAAAAGAATTTAAAGATAACACTCTTAAGCTACAAAATGTAGAACATGCATTTATAAACTGAAGAAATAAAAACAGAGCTTATAAACCAGCGAGAAGAATAAAAAATATTATAAATTATACAGTTGCTGTAAGATATTAGAAACAAATAAGCTAAAATTAGCACAGGCATGTGATGAATAACTTAACAGACAAAGGATGGGGAATAAAATACATATTTTTAAAAGGTATTAAGAGTTAGAACTCAAAAGCTTAACGAAAACACCAAGGCAATCGGGATTTTTCATTCAAAGCACTTCCCAGGTCTGGCAACGCCCCCCAACTGGCTCTCCCCAAGAGTTGGGGCTCTGGATCAAGGAAACGGTTCTCAAATGTGAGTATCCACAGAGCTTGTCCTAATGCAGATTCCCAGGCCCTGGAGACGATTCCAGTTTCATTGGCCTGGACTAGCGCTCAGGAGTCCTCAGGAACGAGGCCCCCAGTGGCGCTGCTGAAAGAGGCCCGAGGACCAGGCTGTCTGCAAAGGGCTCTCTCGGACCACGGGCCCTCGTCCGCGGTGCAGCACGGAGCGCTGGCAGCCTGAGCGCCAGGCCCACACTGCAGATCCCCGATCAAAAGTCAACCCACCCCACCCCCCTCGCCGCGGCTCGCGTTCAGCAGCCTCTGCCCCCGCAGCCTCCCTCCAGCAACAAAGCAGCATTTTTCAAATGACAGGTTACCACCACCTGTGCGGAGTCTCAGACTCACTTGAATGGGTTGAGGCAGGAATAGAAAACATCGGAGGGCACTGCGTATGAGGACGGTAATTAGGGCGTTTAAGTGTTGTTATGGGAAACTTTTGTTTCGGTTGTGTGCATGGGAGTGCACGAGTCGGCCAGGGCAGGGAGTTTTAAAAATCTCTGCTCTGAAGACTAGGACGGATTCATCAAGGAGCTGGAAGGTTTTCAGGTGAAGAATACAGAAATGCCCTCAGAGCCAGAGAAAAAAACTTTAATGATGGTAATTTCATTTTATCATATTTCTGCAGGGTTTAATTATTCAGGCACTCTGATGCTTCAGAGAACAAATTTAATATGCATTTATTCAGCATCCCTGTGAACAGGTAGGTGAGAGGTGAACGGTCCCTTTCTTGTCGAAGTTTGCAAATGGAGTTAGTGCTAACCCGTGAAATGATGAGAGGACAATACAGAAGATTTATCATCAGGAGTTAAATGTACAGAGCTGGAGGATTTGAATAAGTAAATGGAGGAATTAGGGAAAGTTGTGTGAAGAAAACAGGGCTCAAGTTTAGCCTTAAGGGAGCACAGGAGGCGGCGGAGGAGGAAAGGAAAGGGTGTCGAAGCGTCTACTTACGCAGCCGGACTAACCGCCTGTGGGAAGGACCTCTGGAGCCCCGTGTGGCTCCCAGTGGGTGGGCTTACTGCACCCAGGCCTGCAGAGCCCAGGTGCTTTCTGTTCTGTAGGCTCACCATCTCCCGGAGCCTCAGGGCGCCCACCGCAGCCCCCGCCGTTGGCCAGCAGACAAGAGAAAACAAAGTTTGGATCACAGAGGGCGTTCGCGGGCCGTGCAGAAACGCCATCCGACTTCGTCCTTTTAACGCTGGTCAGGGCCAGGCCACATGTGGCTTCTAGGGAAGGCGGAAAACACAGCCAGGGGCCCAGACGAAGCACCAGCCTTCCCACCTACTCTGGAAACACCGCGTCCAACAGAAGAGCAGAGAGAGAGACTCTAACAGGGGGAAAGAAAAGAGACTGGAGGCGGGGACCTAGGATTCGAGGAAGGACGCAGTGGAGTGTCCCCTCAGAGTCCTGTTTGCTTCCCATATAGCCTTGGTGGCGGGAACGGGGCACTGAAAGCCCGAAGCCAGGAACCCCCCGGAGGCAGGACAAGAAAACCCGGAGAAAAGCCTGCTCTCTGGCCCAAGGACCGCAGAAAGCACAGCAAGCAGAGGAGAAACCTGCTCTAAAACGAAGGGAAATGGGCCCCACAGCCTGGTGCCAGTGGGTAGCGCAGGGAGCTGGCCCCCACCACCCTGGCAGCGGGGGAATGGGCTGCATGCCCTTCAGCCCCCAGCCCGGGGAGCCAGCATAGGAGTGCCAGTCAGCACACTCGCCCCCACCCCAGGGTGTGGTTAGCAGTTTCTTTTTTTTAATTTTAAACAGAAATGTATCCTACAAGCTAGCAATCCCGCTCCTAGGGGTCTGCCCAGAGAAATGAAAACACATCCACACAGAGACCTGTGTACCTAAGTCCACGGCGGCTTATTCACAGTCCCCGACGTGTGGAACGAGCCTAACTGGTCCCCACGACTGAGCAGAGGAACAGAATGGGCTGTGCCCGTGCACAGGGTCCATCCGGCAGTGAAAAAGGATGACCTACTGATGACAGATGGTACGGCGTGGAGAACCCTCAAAACACATCACGGTGAGTAAGATGAGCCAGACACAAGGGACCACCGGCTGTGCGGCTCTAGTTACACCAAGTGTCCGGAAAAGGCAAATCTGGGAAACCGACCAGTGGCCGCCTCAGGGGAAGGCGAGGGCGAGAACCAGCTGCAAACGGGCACGAAGGACCTTTCCAAGGCGCGGGAACTGGGCTCACAGGTGACGCCGCGCAGCTCCACAGCTTTAACTCCCCCGCAACTGGTACATTCGATGGCTTATAAATCCCACCTCCATGAACCCGTGTGTTAAACAGTAGGCATGACAGTCGATGGCCGACCTCGTTGCCCCGAGGTAGACTCGGTGGTGACAAATCTGTGGGCAGCGTTGCTTCATCTGTAACCCCAGTCCACTCGCCCTCCTCCCGTGTTACGTTAGAGTAAATCTCAGCTGTTATATGTTTCATTGTAGATGTTAGGAAATTCAGACTATATAAGAATTTTTAGCCTAGCCACAACATCATTTTTATATATTACGAAATACATGAAAGCACCAGTGATAAAAATGGTACTTTTCTTGACAATTTTAAGTAATCTTTGTTTTCAGTTCCCTCTTTGATTTCTTTAAACTAACTGCATTTAACAGCTCTGGGTTCTGATGTCTAAAGTCTTTGAGGTGTGACTCTGTGAAAGGGGCATGATACATGCCACCTTCTCTCGAGTGCCTCCTGTGTGCGCATGTGTACATACGTGTGCCCACAGAGACACAGATACACGTATTACCTACAGACTGAGAGAGGCAGAGAAGGAAGGAGAGGCAGAGAAAGACAAAGAGGAAGAGAGAAAAAGAAACATGGTAAAACATTGAAAACTGGTGGATTGGAGTCAAGAACCCATGGGAGTTCTTTGTAGGACTCCTACAAATTTTCTGAAGTCTAAAATTACTTCACACTTTTAAAAGGGGGGGCATGGTGAAGTCAGTGTCTAAATAACAGATAGAACTCTGGCTACATCCATAAAACCAAAGCTTCCTGTAGTCCTACCGCGGGGAGTGACAGAAGTCCACGGGGGAACATTAGAAAGTGATCACTCACCACCTGTCTCGGCATCACGAATGTTGGCTGCTATAAATACAAACTGATCTATTCGAATTCTCTGTTAACGACAGGCTGCAGACTTACATCAAAACAGGTAACATCCTAAGGGGTAAAGACCTCAGGGGAGATTTCCGAGCCAAAGGTAATTTGGGAGAAAAACACACGGGGAAGCTAATAAGCATTTCAGCAGGAACTCTGGGCTGCATTCAAAGTCAGCCCAGCCCACAGAGGGGGTCAGAACATGGAGTAGTAGGCACCCCGGGAAATGCATGCCCGGGGCTTCTCTGCATCTTGGAAGTTCAAACTCAGCAGGCAACATAACACTCCCTAACTCTGCATTAAATTCTAGTGAATAAAACACAAAACATCTCTTTTCTTGAGAGTCTATTTGCATCTAGTTTTTCGGAATTCAAAATAAGTTAGGATCTATAATGCCTATTGAATATTGAGCCCATTGTAGGTTTCAGTTTTTTAATAAAATAAAGAAACGTGACAGAGAAACAGAGGGTGCAAGACTCTGTTTGCTTTTTTGACAGAACTTTTAATTTTAAACTCAGCGGGAAATGAGATAATGGCTGCAAAGAGCCAGGTAGGAGTCTAAGAGGTTTATTGCAAACCCGTGTCTTCAGAATCATTTGCAGGTCGGGGAAAGTCAAGACAATTTTGAACCGACGAATGTGTTACTGATGAATAAAGACCCCTGCACTGATTAAACTCTATTTTCCCCCACAGTCTCTAATTTTCTAATACATTCTGCATGCACCTTCCTCTGAAGTCGGAGCTGGAGAAATAGCATTGTGTGGCAGCATTTTCTAGTATTGTCCCCTCTGGCTATGCGGGATGGGAAGAGGAAATGGTACGCTAGGTAGAAATTATGTAGCAATTGCAGCAAACACTGGACAACGCGCGTACAATTATTTCTTTCTCTTACTTTGTGAAGCCTTAGGTCGTCGCTGCCAATGCCGGAGGCGTGCCTGCACCTCTGACAAGAGCCAGAGGCTCTGCAGCAGGTGCTCTCACCCAAATCAAACCTTGACCCTGGGTGCCAGGTCATTAAGTGACCCCCAGGGCACATTTTTACTCTAGGAGCCTCTGTAAGTGATTGAACTTCTGATTTGAATAGCTGCATCCCACCGACACAAACTCTGTCTGGAGTTTCAGCTGTGTGCAGTATCGGTCTTCGTTTCCCGGGTTAAACTGAGGTTGCGTGACGTGGTGTTTCTTAAAAAAAAAAAAAAAAAAAAAGCCCCCTTCACAGTAACTGTCCAGCAACCCATAGGAGTGTCCCATGCACTCGAGAGGCACGGTCACTGTGGATGGACGGTCACGAGTCAACCGTCTCTGCCAGTGCCCTGTGACGCAGCATGGGAAAGGGGCCCTCTACCCAGCCCGATGGACACGCGCACATAGCTCTATTTTTTAAAATCAAATGCTTTATAAACTCCTATTTTCTACAGACTTATACTATTAAAAATCTTTATTTTCATTTATGACTTACCCTCAACTAGCTGTGACTCCGCATTTGATCACCTCTAGCCTTCTAGCCAGATGCCTAATAAATTATAAATTAATGCTGGGAACCTACAGAAAGAACCACTGAGCAACGTTTAAAAAGTAAAGAATTATTTCTTATAAGGGGGAATCCTGAAAACGAGCTTCTATTAAATCCTAAATCAACGGAATCTGTGAAAGATACAAACACAGCTCTTACTCAAAATTTGTCCTTCAAAGTGAGTTTCCATTGCAGCTCCAACAGGATCCATTCAATAAGCTCTAAAGGACTGGGATGATGTGCCCTTTTAATGCGACTCCATCTTTTATTCCTTGGATTTTCTTGAATAACACGCCTCTAAGTTGCAGAGTGACCTTTCAGAAAAGCCACTCTGCAGAGAGGATCCGAGTGGCCCAGGGCAACGTCCAACCTAAAGACGTCTAAAGTGGATAGATCCATCCAGCACTCGGTGGCTCAAGTTTCAGTCTATTCCAATTTTGTCAGCCTCAGACCACAAAGACTGGAGTTGTTCTAGGCAGACTCAGAGGTGAAAACAACTTCTGAGGTTACCTCTGAGGTCAGCCACATGTCCTCGGGCTCATAGGGCCTGCTGACCTTTCCCATTCACGATTCTTCCTGCCGGCCCCACCCCTGCCACAGCTGCCCAGAGGGGGAGACGTACTTCCCGGGCCTGCTGACTTTGGGTTTGACCATGTGACTTGCTCTGACCAATGGGATGTGGGCAGAAGAGAGACACTGGGGCTTTCAGAAGTTCTGGGTGTTTCCTGTCAGCCCTGTCTCCCGTGGTCGCCCACGAGAAGAGCACAGCCCAGGCAGCCGCGGCCCCTCCAGGGCAGGCCCCACAGCAAGAGGAAGGCGGGGCCGAGTAACGCAACCCATGGTCTCAGCGACTCCAGTCACTTCGTGGATTCGTGGGTAAGAAATAAAGATCTGCGCGTGGGCGGTCGTCAGAGGGAAAGTCAACCCAGTGGCCGACCAGGAAAGGGCTCCAGTGGCACTGCGGTACCACTCTGTTCCAAACCAAAATGCCTGAGGCCATTCTCCAAAGCAGTGTGCGGAGCCAAGCCAGGTTTCATTTCTGGATGTGCCTGCTGGGCACCGGCCAAACACTTCACCTGACAGCTTCGGAGCTCCCAAAACAGTCTCATCTGAGACTCGGCCCTCATCCAGGCCTCACAATTCTCGAAGCCTCCCTGCTGGAGTCAAAGTGCCCTGGAGTCAGAGCCTGTACCTGGTTGACCCTGCGGCACCTAAAACAGTGTGTTGCGCCTGTTAGCTAGCCCCTTGATCATGACTCTCTACTCCAATTCAGTTACCTGCGCTTTTCATTGCGGTCCGTACCCCGAAGTGACCTGCGTCACACAATTCTTCCTATAGCTGAAGGGACAGAAGTGACTAGATACGATCTTTCTACCTGAATACACAGGCGAACTCGAGTGCTTTGCAACGAATGGCACTCAGGAGCGCCGGCCCACACCAGCGTGAACTCCTTCCGCAGGCCCGCCGCTTCCTGCAGTGATGCTGAGACGGGGGATGGATGGCCCCCGGGCCCCTCTCCCGCTGCCCAAGCAAATGTGCAGCACATGTGTCACCTGCCGAGGTACAATCCCAAGGGAGTGCCCACCAGGGGCCCGCCCACCCCTTCACTGGAGCACTTTCCTGTCCTGAGCCTCTTTCTCACTGGTCCCTGGTCCCTCTCTCTCCTGCTCACTGTCCCCACCTCCTAATCTTCTCCATCACCCTCTGTCACCCAACTCATCTCTGTTCTTTCCTTTTCCTCTTCTTCTCTATGTTATTTTTGTCCTTGCCTCTCACTTCTCTGCCTTTCTCTCACCCTTTTAAACCTTGGTGAAGGAGACGTCACCGGGCACGCAGAGTACCCCTTGCCCGCACAGGGATTTACCACCTGCCACACACCAGGGACGAAGGCCAGGCCTCCATGTCAACAGAAGCAGGTGTGTTCCCTGCAGGATACTCAGGGACCTCTGGAGATTTCCACGCGGCCTGCCAGCAGTTTTAGTCTTTGTGTCATTAGATAAATGTGAGGACAGGGGGTGTTTCCAGCCCTTGTCCAAAATCCTGCTGAACCCCATGGTCTAAACACATTCTGTTCATCAAAGCTGTGCAGTAGGAAAGATGTTCTCAAAGATGCTGAACTCAGTAACAACCATATCTCATTCTCGTGATTTCTACCCCTAGTTATAAGTGAGATTTAGTGATATCTAATGAAATTGTAAACAAATTATCTATTATACTTAGGAGTAATCTAAAACTCCTAGCGCACAAGTCATAGCGGTAATACACACAAGTTTGTCTTCTCTTCCCAGCATATCCTTTCCCCTTTTAGTCGGTAAATGGCACTCACCCCCTTCTGCTGAGAAGTGTCACCCCCATGTCACCCTGAAAGCCCACGGAACAATGGGATTCAAATACACGCTATCATTTTCTTACTCAGCCAAACCACGGCGGGGAGCGCGCCCCTGTCCAAAGCTGGCCAAAGCCCATCTTTGTGTGCACAGGCCAGGGCGTGGGCCCCGAGCTGACTCAGTCAGTCCTTCCCTGACACTTTTCTCAGTGAAATGAGGACAAGAAGAGAGCTCTGATGACGCTGGCCACACTGAGGCCCGTGAGCTGCCAGCAGCCATGCGTCCTGCATGGTGAGGAAAGCTGGCCTGTGAGAACGAAGCCAAGATGCAGGCGGTGGAAACAGAGAAGCTGGGCCCCCTGGCAGCACCCAAGGCCCCAGTGCTCCTGTCCCCGATGACATGCCCTCCTGCCCTCCTCGTGGGTACGTACAAGCCTTCCCATAAACCCCCTGCGCACCTACCTCAATGCAAGCTGCCTTTCTGTACCCAGTGACCAAGAAAATTCCACATAACATAGCAAACACACTACAAGGTAGCAAATCCGAATTCTTGGGAGTGAGGTCTGGGAATACTGTGAGAAATTCTAATGTCTCTGCCACAAACGACCTATTAATCCAGAGGCTGACAGTTAAGAATGACACTACTTAATGCTTCCTTCATAAGATGATCGATTTCTTACTTTTTTAAATGAGTTTAGCACAATAACTCTTAACGGAAGCCACCAATACAGGTGTTCACCAGGTAAATGCCGGGCTAAGCACATGCGGATGGGGATTCTCCGGGTGCCACACGGCCCTCTGGAATGCCAGACCCAAGGGTGGGAGTGTCACGTGCTGCAAAAATCCATCCCAGGAAAGTGACGGTTGTGCAGTGAGGCAACACCAGTGAAACTGGAGACAATCATTATTAACGTGATTACCTGTTACCCAGCAATACACACCTGGGGTAGATTAAAAGGGGCCCGAGGAACCAAAACTGGACTTGGGTGGTGGTGGACAAGGCAGTTTTAATCTCATACAAAGGTCTTGTTTCAAAATCTCAACCTAGCCTCCCCTAAGGATTGGGTCTAAGATGAGGTTGCTAGGAATTCAAAACTAAGGAGGCGGGAAATGTAAAACCCAGTATGTGTTAAATGCATTAAACCACATCCAGGAATGAAGCTGCACACCCATAAATCCCTCTCCGTCTATTGGTCCTGCACGAGAAGAGTTTTGCTTTCAAAGTAAGCGGCCGGGCTACTTGGGGCTGGTGACCACTATGCAGGGAACCAGAGAGATGAAGGTTGAGCTCAGAGTCCCCTGCCCAGGAAAAGGCCCCAAAGGCCATCAAATGAAAAACTGGATGCTCAGAAAGCCCCCCTTAAGGTCCTTGGCTTCACGCCAAGAGTGCCCCTCTTTGGACCGCACTGACTGCCCAGGCTTGGGAAGGGAGCTGGTTTTCACTACGGTAAATACAGCGAAAAGCAAATGCACTCTAGCTGCTCACAGCTGATGTCTGGCCCCTAACGAGTTTACACACACACACACACACACACACACACACACACACACACAAAAGCTGGTTATACTCTGTATATTTATAAGCTCTTAGAAGTTTATATAGTCATTTTACTTATTTGTTTTACACAGCTATTTAGTATGATACATGAACTTAAAACATGCCAATAACGGAAGAAAACAAACCATATTACAAAATGCAAATTCTTCTTAATTGCATAAACATGCTTAAACAGCTAGGTTTTAGACATCTACTTTAGAACAATAATGCTTTCTCTAAGTTATTCCAGAAGACTATTTGCATATAAGTTTTGGAAATCTCCACTCCGAAGCTCTTCACTTAAACTTTTCAGTCAACAACATGCTTAAAGAACACACTAGAGTATCTGGGACCAGTGTTCTAGCCTTTTCTACCTACTGGATATATATTTGACCCAAATCCACCCTATATCTGCACTAACAATTCGGTCTTTAAAAGATATTTACATATGGAATCAAATGGGGTTAATTAAAGTATCTTAAAATCCCAAGCCATATCCACAGACCATGATGTCATTTAGTAAAATTTCTTTAAATCCTCATTTATAATTCCTTTGAAAAAACTAAAGATACAGGGGAAAAACCTGGTAATTATTTTTATCCACCTCTCCTCTGATTATGGCTATACTGGAAGGCCTTATAAAGAAAGTTCGTAAAGTTAAATTTCAGTTCAAGGTCTTTTTAGAACCTTTCCATTCCCAGCCCAGACCTGATGTAGACAAAGCTCATCCCCGGTGCTTGAGAAACAATGAAGCATGCGCTGTAAGAATGAAGTCATATGAATTATCACCTGCATTGAGGCTCCCTCCACTCTTGCCACGCAGGCAACCCGATCGAGGAAGGTCACTGCCACAGGCACCGCCACAAAAAAGCCTTTACAAAAGGCCTTGAAGTATCTTTTCACCCAGCCTTGAGACTGCGCCATACCTGTAAACACAAAGAAGCCAAGTATGAAATGAAATCTAAAACAAATATCAAAAATGGGGTAAAAAGACACAAAAAGCAGCACAAGAAAACCTGAGTTAAGGAAAAGCAACCTCATCTCAATCTATCTCACACTCATCCCTGTAACCATTGGAATAAATTTGGCTTAAAATCCCAAAGGCAAATACATTCACTCTGGCTAACTCTTTTCGGTAGCTCCAGTCCACTTGATAACTGTAGTGGAAAATTTTTACTCACAAAGCAATAAGGTAGAAAAATAGTAAGGATTATAATGGATATGCTGCTCATAACCTCACATCTGTTCTCTTCCACAGTAACAGAAGTTTCAATGAGACACTTCAGTGGCCGCCCAGCCTCCCTTGCAGCTAAGTGTGACCATGTGACTAGGTATGATGAATGGCAGGTGGGCACAAATGACATAATCCCACACTGTGCCCTTAAAAGGAGCATGCCCTCCCTTTTCTGTGGCACATATTATAACACCTGTGATTAGGCGGTGATGGGAGCAAGGGCAGTTATCTAAAGTTAAAGATGGCAGAGCAACAGAAGGGTGCCAGGTCCCCACCACCATGGAGGCACTTACCTACCCTTAAGTGTTAAATGAGAGAGAAATCACTCTCCATCATTTAAAAACTCTTATTAAACACTACTCTCTATTTTCTATATAAATTTATATACACATATAAAAGTATTTAAAATAGAATATTCCTTATTCCTTATACATTATTGTTTTAACTGTTTAACAAACCCACATATATCACTTGTATAATTGACGTATAGAGACACTGAATAAAGCATCTTATCAAAATGCTAAGAATGTTTAATTCCAGATGTTGGGGATGTAGAGGATGACTATTTTCTTCTTTAAACTTCTGTTGGTTTCAGACCTTTAAAAAAGAAGGATTGTCCTAAGAAGTCACTTTAGTAGGCAGATAACTAATGGGTAATGCCAGGCTGGATCTCTCTGCTGTCACAATAAACAAGCCACATGTCCTCGGGCCGGGCTTTCTGCGGCTCAGCGCAGAACAAGGCCCCTGGGTACGATTTCCCTGTTCAGGCACAACCGATACGCCTCGCTGAGTGCGCCTGCCTTATGCGGCAAGGCGGGCTACGGCGGAACTCTGCGTGCTTCTGACAGCTGCTCGAGAGTTCGGACGTGAAGTTCTTACTTTTCTTCTCACCCACAGTAAGCACTGTAGTTCGAACAGGAAAAAGAAAAAGAAAGAAAACACCATTCATACTACAGCCCCCCTGACTACTTGCCTAGTTTAGGTTGTTACGTAGTTAAAAACTGGCTTTAAACACACAGACCCAGGCTTGCTTAAATATTAAGTCGAAATGTATTGTAATGATCAGATCAAATAGGCTTAGGCACCTGGAGGAATTCAACTCAAAAAATTAAATGGGTAGGACAAACGCAAATTGCAAAACATGCTTCTATACATCTGTGGTTCTTAGAATAAAAGGAGCAAACATGTGAGGGAATAAAAAGGCCAGGTGTTCTCTTTGCTGTCCCCTGCATGCATGGACCTTCACAAAATAACTAGGGATAGCTGCGGGATAGACACCGAGGGACCCTTCGGACGGACAATGCCACGGCTACCCCTGTCAGGAGGTAGCATGCATGACTGCGGCATAAATTAAGGGAAAAAGGAGACATTAACATAAGCTGCATAAATGCAGATTCCAAGACTTGTGAGCCTCCCTTTCTTTCTGATATCCATGCTCCTCCATGCGGCTCCCGCGGCCAGTGGCTGGGGCGCCCAGGACAGGGCACAGCAACGGCAGTCTGGTTCCCCAGAAGATGGCCTAGGCCCAGCTGCGTGTTTGACCAGCTCACTTCTGGGCCTCAGTTTCCTCATCAGTAAAAAGAAAGGTGTTCGATTCAATGCCTAAGGTCCTTCCTGTGCCCACCATTCTGTATGTTTATAAATGTTTCGACAGTTCCTCCAGGACTTACGCAGACACTAAAATAAAGAAAGGTCCTCGGACCAAGAAGAGACACAGAGCTGCCCTTTAGGTTTGGGGCTTTAGGTGTTAACAAGAGAAAAGACTTTGCTTTTATTGAACTAATTTAAAAGGGAAACAGTGCAGCTGGACCCAGCCCAGGTCACATGCAGGAAACATTTTAAACGCCAGGGAAGAGCTGGGAGCCGCTGCCCCTTCCCCTCTCACCTCCACGGTCCCACAGCCACCGTCCCTCCACCCCGGGGTCAGGACAAGTGCTTTGGCGCTGAGACACCCTCGAAGAGCACAGGGCGGCGTGGGGTCGGAGGATGTGCGGCCCAGGGCCAGCGGAGAGCTGCCGGGCAAGCAGGTGGTCGCTCACAAGTCTCACTCCAGTCCTGTCCTACCTGAACTGTGAAGAACCCTTACCCCTCATAATAAAAAAACACTTTTAAAGGTGTCTGAATATCCCACAAATACTCAGGAACGCCTGCATAAATGAAGACATGAACATTACACTTCCGCGTCAAGGTGCGAATACGGCATGCCCATCGTGCTAACGTTAATGCCGTCCCGTTGCTATACAAATTGCCCGAGAATTATTGGGGTGATCTGGTCTTTTCTTCACATCTTAAATGTTGAAAGCCGCCACGCCAATAAGCACCTAGTGTCTGCCTCCTCAAAGAGAAAATGTCCTTTAAGCAATTACCCTGCGGCACGAGCATCAGCCCCGGCAAAAGGCAATAGTTTTCATCGGTGACCTCATTCTTCCAGAAACCATGCGAGTCCTTTTAGGTTCAAAACACTGCTCCTGAGCAAACTACTGCTTAAGTAGGAGGTGCACCTGGCTCATTGTCAAAGTTCTTAAACTGAGAATATCTTTAAGTAAGCGTTCAGGTTTGGTTGGAACCCTGTTTGCCACTGGCACACGGCGCCTGGAAGCGAGGGTTCCCGGTGCTACAGACCCTGCCACACACTGACCTGCCCTGTCCCTGCCTCTCTTTCCTCTCACGGCCTGTTAGGGTTTGATCGTGCATAAATTCCTCTCAAATTATTCTTAAACTTGCTTCTATTTTATCCTGTGTAAAGGTACAATCACCCATAGCAACCCGGCAGATAAATACTGCTCGAGTCATCTTAATTATTATAAAAACTATTTAAAAATTGTGTGGGAGGTTTGAAGGTAAGAGGAAAATAATAAATTACAAAGCAGTATCTTTAAAACATGTAACCTTCCAATCACATAAGCTCGCACGACTGGATAACCAAATCAAGATTTTATTTATTCACGCAAACTACGCACCAAACTGTGAGCCTCAGAGAACACAAGAACAGGAACCTAGGCAAGTCTGACACCCGACTGCTGACGCGCATTTCCTGATCACCTACTGCGTGTCTGGGGGCTGTGCTGGGGGCGGGGGGCCCGTGGCCGCATGGAGCTGGCGTTTTCATTCTGCCCGCGTTAAGTGCCTACTCTGTGCCAGGCACTATGCCAGGACAGACCACATCTCAGTCCCTTCCCGGAGGGACTTGTAACAAGATCGCGAGCAAGGGGCAGATGATCACGCGTGCTCACGTGGCCCTCACTGTGGACCCACCAGGAGCTCCAGGGACCAAAGCCCCGCTCTGCAAACAGAGCCTCAGCACGTGCGGAACCAGCACCTGTGGGCCAGCACGAGGGGAGAACAGGAGCCAATGAGCTGGAGCAATTTCGATTCCACCAGGAGCAGGTCTGGGAGAGTAATCTACGGAACCCAATTCCAAAAAAAAAAAAATTTCAGGGCCAGCTTGCTCCTGTCACATTATAAATAAATAATACCACCCAGATAAGGTAAAGGAGTTCGTCAACACCAAGCCCTTATTACATGAAATGTTAAAGGGACTTATCTAAGAAAAAGAAGATAAAAACTATGAACAGTAAAATGACAATAAGCTCACAACTATCAACATCTGAACCTAAAAAGCAAAAACAAAAACAAACTAAGCAAACAACTAGAACAGGAACAGAATCACAGAAATGGAGATCCCACGGAGGGTCATCAGCGGGGAGGGGTGGAGGGAGAATGGGGGAAAAGGTACAGGGAATGAGAAGCGTAATTGGTAGGTACAAAATAGATGGGGGAGGTTAAGAATAGTATAGGAAATGGAGAAGCCAAAGAACTTATATGTGCAACCCATGGGTATGAACTAAGCGGGGGAATGCTGGAGCGAAGGGGGTGCAGGGCAGAGGGGGATGAAGGGGAGAAAAAAATGGGACAACTGCAATAGCCAATAAAATATACTTAAAAATAGACAACTGATAATCTTTACAGTGTGAACACCAACAACGAATTATTTTTTTAACACGTCTGGCTTAGCAGTTCTCACTCAAAAACTCTTAGAAAGGACAAAATGCAAGAGAAAACAGTGAAGAACGAAGAAAAATTTGCCAAAAAACAATAAAGGGGAGAAATGTAATGGAGTTAGACATAAAGTGAATCATGTCTGGCAAAGATACCCAATAAAAACTCAATACCAGTCATATGATGAAGATAAGAGTCCCCTATCTTGACCTAGAAACTGCTTCTCTGACAGAGATAATTGTAATTTTTTACTGGTAAACTGATGAGCGTCTGGATACTGAGAAGAGAGGTTAAAACTGCCATATTCAAGTCAGGAATATTTAAAAGCAAATGAGCCCCAAGGACATGTTCTATTACAGCGGAGATAGAGAGAAACCACCACCAGAAAACAAGGAGCTTGTGCAAATTCATAAAGGCTTCCTGCGGTCTGGGTAGGGGTTCCCTGAACTTGTCAAGGTCACACTTTCACACAGCTCCACCGCCCCACCTAGACGGAAGGGGCGCCGCCCCCTGGCCGAGGTAGTGGTCCGCAGTGGCAGCACCAGCTCCGACGGATGGCGACCCAGTCGGGTCACTTGGAACACACAACTTCATCTTGCTGAGCCACAGTGTTTTAAAAGAATTTTTATGAGTTTATTTGGCCACACAGACCTGCCAGTGAGCAAGATCTCAAATGTCCCCGAGCCAACGTTTTTTCACCTGAGAGCCCCTGAAGGGTGTTTTGGAGGTTCAATCGCCCATACGTTTTTTTTTTAAGTAAGCATAAAACTGGCATCTGAATACATTGTATGTAATGCGGTAGAGGACAACGGCTAGATCATCAACTAAAAGGTATCTGTCCGAGAAAAGCGTCAGTCGCTGTCTAAAGAAGAGGGCCAGCCGCAGCAAGTGGAGAAAGGCTCACGGGCGCGGGGACGTCCCTTATGCACAAGACGCCGTCCTCGGGGCAAAGGGACTCCGCAGGTAACAGGGTGACAGTTCCATTCCACTTCAAACCTGACGCTGTTCTAAGGTTTGGCTGGCCGGGGCTATTCATATTTCCTGATATTGGCCAATTAAAAAGAATTACGGAGTGTTTTGAGACTCTATTTTAAAAAGCAGAATAAAAGAAAAATATAACTTAGTGCCGGAATTGGACTAGAGGATTAAGTTATATAATAATCATTGAGGGGGGAAAAAGACAGACAAGAGGCGGAATCAGAAGAAATAACTCCACGAGGAAAACCGACAAAATGAAAGGAGGGCGGTGGAGTTAAAAATGTTCAAGGTAAAGTTTCTACAATGTTTCTGTTATGTTTAAATGTTATTCATTAAAATGTTGGAAAGACAAGGATACGCTGCATTGGGTAAATGTCTCGGAGAAGAGGAAAATACGATGGTGAGAGTAAGGATGCCCGTGGCCTGAGATGGTGAGAGTCCCGGCCAGCCCAGGGCGCAGGGCGTATATTCAGAGAAGTGAGAAATAAGACTGGACTTAATGCTTATTTTTAACTTTGCTTTGTTTTGTTCCCTAGCGGTATGAAAGCCTCACGACTCCACTATTTTTGGAAACCACAGGCACCAAAACCCACAGCAACACACTAGGCCTCCCTAGGAGCTGGCCCAGGCCCCCCGACCCAATAAACGACCCTTTATCTCCACTAAGACACCGCTGCACTGCACTTACAGCTGAGGCCCCATCTCAAAGTTCAGCTATTAAAATGCCAAAAATTCTGCAAAAATAGTTGATCATAAAATTAACAGGAGAGCGAACGGCTTTTCATAGAATGAGAAAAGCCCTATCAAATGGTAGCCACCCGCAAGGGGAAGCCCAGCACGCTTTAAACCACAATAGCCCCAGTATTTGGGCTTCAACCTCGGTCTTTTTCCTGCTGAAAAGAAAAGCGTAAGTGCCATCAGTAAGTAAAATCAAAAGGCAATGTGGACTCGAAGGTAACAATACGGTAACATAATGTGTGAAAGAAACAACCAGGTACTTATATACAACCCACACAAAGCAATTAGAGGACTTTGGAGCATTTCACCAGAAACCTCTCTATTGCTGAAGCAATGCTATTTTCAATTGGCAAGAGAACATATTTCCAGTATCAGGATACTTACTAAATTAAAATAAATAAAGAAATAAAGCATTATTTAGCATTAAGGCTGAATATAACACCGGCTTTAAAAGAGCCTTATGCAAAATGCATCCTTTTCAAAAGAAAAACCTCAAAACCCTTCAAAAATTAAAACTAAGAATGGGCATGAGTCACAGAAAGTAAGAAAACGATGGTAACTTTGAGAAGCTAAAAAAAGGAGAGTACAAAATACACAAGAGGAACGTTCAAAAGTGTGTCTCAGGCAATAATGACACGGGTGGCGGGACAACTGCAGAGGCCCTGGGATTCAGTGCCGGGGCCCCGTGGCCAGAGGGACCAGCCCTGCTCCTGACCTCCCTCGACACCTCCAGTTTGGCCCACAGCCTAGCAACGCTTCACACTCGCCTCTCAATCACTTTTCACAGCACCCGATTTCTGCCTGATTGGCACAAGGGTCTCATTAGGTCTCGACAGTGGGTGGGATAGACATTTTTTTTTTCATGACGAAGATGAATGTTTTATTATTAAACTTTCTTGTTTTCCTGCAAGGCCGTTGCTTCACTGCATAAAAACAGCACCAGCCAATGCAGTGTACTGCATAATTAAGACAGTGTCGATTGCCATCTGACACTGTAACACCTAACAAACACTTCTGTCCACTGCCAGTTATTTCCAATGGAAAGATCATTAAGTATCTAGGCCCAAAATCCAGAGATGGATGTAAGCAAGTTAGAGTATTCTATAAGACTTAAGATAACAATGTTATCGTTGAGTTATATAATTTTTATAACTAGATTTTACCACAAATAATTTCAAGAATCCTGAATAATATAACTGTAGCCTAGTTCCGTCGCCTGAATAAGCAAATTTTTAAAAGAACACGACTTCAGGGTCTCGTGAAAATCCTATCCTGACCACCCCCCCTTCGTTCCTCAAATACGTTGTTTTCTTTACCAGCCTACAAATGCCTATAGGTGAGTACAAGACATCAATTCAAATTTATGTCAAGAGACCAAGAACAAAAACATGGCTTTTCCTTTGATCAGGGTTAGGAATAGAAAGAGGAGGTTTTCTCAAAAAAACCAAGGCCACCAGACCCCAAAGGAGCAGGGAGGGGAAGGCTAGGTCACAAAAAGGTGGGACTGGGAAATACACCGTGACCGGCGAAGAGAGGCCGGTCCAGGGACCACGACTACTCTCAACAGAATGATAAATGTAGAAATGAGACACACAGGCTCCCCGAGCCGGGAGGCACAGTAGGGCTCTGAGGAGGAGTCTGTCAAAAATAAAACCCGTCCAAGCCCTGGTTGGAGGTTCTGGAAGCCTGCCCACAGCCCATCTAGGGCAGCCGCCTGTCCACAGGGAGCTCAGTCGCAGCGGGCAGGCTCCGCACTGGATACAGATGCAAGCCAGATGAGGGGATGCGCCCTGTTCAGGTTGAAAGCAGCCACCACCAATGCCTTTGGGGTGAGTGGCTCTGGTCCTTTCAATGTATAAGCATATGTGACACACGCTTGTTGAAATGGCAACAGAGGGCAGGCTGGCAACATTCACTATGCTTTTTAAACAGGGGCCGGCGTGGGGGGTCAGCCAAGAAGTCAGAGCACAAAGCGGTTCCTAGTGGGACTGAGGCAGATGGAAGACGGCCCTCTCTGGACTTGAGGGCCTGCGGCACAGAAGGTCCTGGCATCCCCCGGGGAGCCGTCGGGTTATCTGGACGGCTCCCACCCATGCAAATGTCTCATTCTGCTTTTGCCCTCTTGCAGGTATATTAGAAGATTCTGTGAAATTTCATCAACATGCAGTGTTCTGAAGTTACGATATATCGCCGATCAAAGCCTTTAAAATTACTCACGGAAGTATGAAATTGTGTAAAAAACATTTTTTTAATGCTGTGAGCAGTCATCAGCAATGAAATACAATGATCCCTACTGCATAATTCCAAAGAATTCTCAGAAGTTGGGGAAATAAAGCAACTGCAAATGTCCCCAGGTTATTATTGATATTATTTTGTATGTCTGTTTTTAGATACTTGACCAGTAAGAGCCAGTGGCTGTCCCATCCAGCAGGGCATATCCTTGTGTGACATCCCATCAGTCTGAACGGCTCCTTCAATGACTCCACGTATAAAAGCTGTGCTATTAGCGCAGACACGGTCGTGGATACGAATGGAACAAGAGGGGGCTGAGCGGTTTAAAAATACTCCTGCACGTGACCCCCTTCAAAGGAGGAGCCTAATTCCCATCTTCCGCAGGGCGGGCTGGACTTAGCGACTTGCTTTTAGCAAACAAATCGGGGCACGCCCGATGCCGTGCATTTCTGAGGCTGGTTGTCCTAAGGATGGCTTCCTCCTGACTCCCTGTCTGGGGTCCCCACTTCTGGGCAAGCCAGCACATGTCATGGGGACCATCGGCCTGGCAGAGGTTCCCTCCCACAATAGCCGGCACCCCGACCACCGCAGAAGGACCACCTGCAGGGCAGGACTTCCACCCTCGAGAAAACCTTCCAATGACTGTGGCGGGGGTTGCAGCGGGAGGTTCTACCTAAAGAGAGACCCTCAGCCAGACAGGGAGCTGAGCTGCTCCTGAATGTCTGCGCGTGCAAACTGGGAGAGAGAACGTTTTAAAGGCAACGAGTCGGGGGTAATTTATTTTGCAGAAATAAGTAATAAAATAGTAAATTGAGAAAAGATCCAAGCGCACAAAGAAACTTGGTATATGATATAGATATTAACACTGAGGCGTAGGGGTTAGAATTAACAAATGATTTTGAAATGACTAGCTACAATGTGGAGGGGGGAAATCAAAGGTGGATATTTATCGTTATAGAAAAATAAATTCCACATAATTCAAAGATTAAGTATAAAATTTAAAAACGTATAAGTAATGAAAGAAAGTAAAGGCAGGGGTGATAAAAGGCCTCTCTGAATACTTTACAAAACCCACAAAACATAAAAGAAAAATAGATGAATTTGACCACATAAAAATCAAAACATACCATAAATAAGGTTACAAGATAATCAGCATATATTAAAAAATAGTGATATGTATTAATCCCAAAGGTTTAATATATCTAAAATTACACAATTCTTATAAATTATAAGAAAAAAGACAAATGTTCTGAAAGACAAATAAAATACATGAAAGGCATTGCACTGAAAGCAAAATATGGAGCACCTATAAAGGTATAAAAAGATGTTCAGCTGCACTAGTAATAAAACAAACAAAAATAAAAACAAAGTATCACCTTCTCAACCTAACAGGCTGGCAAAGATTTAGAAAACTGGAAGTGTCCAGTGTGGGAAAACAGACCTCTCTTACTGTCCTAGTGGAGTGACAATCTTTCTGAAATATACCATGGCAATAGGTACCAAAGCGTTACATGGACACACCTTCTGATGCAGAGATACCTCTTCTAGGGGCAAAGACATGATCAAAGGTTTTCAGTACACCATTATTTATAACAGCGAACAACTGAAAACAGCCCAAGTGTCCCAGAATACATAAGCTACAGCATCCATAGCAGTGGAATAATTTGCAACCATTCAAAAGGACTTTGCACAGCTATATTGCTTGACATTGGGTTTTAAATTAAAAAAAAAAAACCCACTGGGAAACTGTAAGTTAGTATGAATTCATTTCTTTGAAATTTTAGACATACACGTATCACTGCTGTAGTCATGGTAATCATCAAAAGAGGTAAGGTGAGGAAGGACATGAACCGACAGGATGATAGTCATAGTATTTATTGGCAGTCAAGGGGTTTTTACTTTATCCTGTATTTTTCCACATTATTTGAATTCTCAACAAAGTAATTTTTCTGCTATGACAGATATTTCTTTAACATAAATTAATTAATAGGTAGGAAAACTATGTCTGTTGTGTTGGCTTTTATGTAATTTTCCCAGCACAGGAAGGCTTTGACACCGTCAAGAGCAAGTTTTCTCAGATGGTATCAAAGATCTCATTGACGGGAAGGTCTCATTGAGTGGCTTCGAAACTTCCACTATGTTAAGCTTTCTGAGGAAGCTGAGTGCAGGTGAAGAAGTGGACTTTTTTTTTTCTTCTGTTTAAGTAAAATAAAATTGATAATTCAACACCTGGGGTCAGATTTTTAACTCTGATGAAATCAGTCTTTGATAGAAGTGATGACTTTACTAAGCCTCCCACTCAAAAGGGGAAAACCTGGATTCAAGACTGCCTAAAATCCACCATGACGCTGGGCATGAATGTTGCTTGAAATTTAACCATTTTTGTTATAATTCGTTGTCATTTTTGTGTGTGAGTGCTGTTTACGAAATTCCACTCGTTTCAAATCATCTGTTCCTAACTCTATTTTCCCGAAAAGTGCTGTCACGTTTAGGACATCACTTTGCAGAATTAAAGATTTTTCAGCAATACAAATATGGTATTGATAGAGAAATGCCTATGCTATTTGGAGTAAAATGCAAAGATGTAGAGAAATAGTCTATAAGTAAAAAGAGAAAAAGGAAAGAAACATTAAACTTTATTTTACTTTCACAATAGTTTGTTTTTTAAATTTTTATTGATTGATTTTAGAAAGAGAAGAAGAGGGTAAAGAGAACGAGAAACATCCATTTTTTTTCTCCACCTACTGATGCATTCATTGGTTACCTCTTGTATGTACCCTGACTGGGGATTGAACCCACAACCTTGGCATATTGGTACAACACTCAAAATCTAAACAAAATGGAGAATGAAACAGGTCATTAACTGTGATGGATGGAGCAGGGACTCATCCAATTAACTCCTTCGTGTGTGATGTGTGTATGTGCATTACAAACAGAAAAGAGCTTTATTATTTCTTTCGCATGTAAGAGTTCTAGGAGTGGACAGTTCATAATAACTTTACGTTGCGCACCATGGCAATTCGCCTGTCATCTTTCTTTTAAAAAACACTGTATTGCAGTATAATTGGCATACAAAAAGCTGAACATCTTTAATGCAGACAACTCGGCGAATTTGGAGATAAGTACACGCCATGAAACCATCACCACCATCAATGCCATAAACATATCCATCGCCTGTAAATGCTTCCTTTGCCCTCTTTTAATCCCGTTACCTTTGGAAAAGAGCGCGTGATTATATACCCCCAGCTGGGGTGGGGCAGGAGAAACGCAGTGAGGAAAGCAGTTTTGTCTCAGAGACACGGCAGCACTGAGCAGGTGAGTAAAAGTGTTCGTGGGAGCCAGGCGCTGTCTGTGGAAACGGGAGCTGTAAACGCACTGGGGGACGTCAAGGAAGAACCGTCTGGGGACCCAAAAGCAAAGATACCCACACAGTGATAACTACATCTGTATCTAGTGCTGAGCTCCTCTGAGAAGGTTCGCTCCAGGGCCGGGCCCCGGGGGGCACTATGAGAGGAGCCTGCGACATCGTATGCCGCCAGGTGAGAAGTGCTCAGAAAACGATGAACGCACATCAAAGTGGCCTGTTGGAAGGTGTTCCTACTGGCCAAACGGGGAAAATTTGACCACGTAAACAATTAACATCAGTAATGATCATTGAAAAATCACTGAAAAATACCTTTGGATTTGCTTATTTTCTGAAATTAGACAATATTAAAGAACTGGGTATTTAGCTTCAAAAAGTAAGCAGTGCTAATTTTTAGCGTAGTACCATAAAAATGTTTTATAAGTTGATGTTTAATAAAAGGCAAGATATTATTTTAACATAAGTTTCTTTGGGATCATTTTCAGATAGATGTTAGAAATGAAGTTCCCATGCAGGTAAAGAAATATTTTGCAATTCATCAATTATCCTTCAAAATAATTTCCAAAGTATAATTGTTGAGCTGGGTAAATAAAGCTGTCCACTATCCTTTGATTATATCTGCACATCCAATTATTAAGTGAATTTGGGATCCAGTTGTAAAATGCAAACTGTGCAGTTGAACTATTTTAAATGCACAATGTTTTGTAAATTCCCATTAGTCCTAGTATTCAATGGTTGGGCCCCTGTGGGTTTGTCAGGAAACATCTGATGTTGAAATTGGCTAAGCCTAAAGGGCGGTGGGAGCAGAGAAACGATTACAAAAAAAAAAAAAAGGCGATTTGAGTTGGCGTCCCTTCCTTCGGCACTTACTCCTTTCAGGTCAATGAACACGCGCTGAACGCGGGCCCTGTGCCAAGCCTCACTCATGTCAGTTTCTGTCCTGGAAGAATGAAGACCTATCTGTGCACCTGTACAGATACTAAACGCTCAGCATTGTTCTTCTGAATTACTCTAGCCCCGTACTGAGGTGAAGAGGACCATAAAAATAACATGAAGAAAGAGAGATTTTTATCAGAGAGAGAGGCCATTGGGGACGTTATGGAGAGACAAACTGCACAATATTCCACTCTGGCCTTTCTACTCTCAGAATGAGCCTGTCATCCAAACACTGCCCCACGGTCCAGGGGGTAGTGAGCCGAAGTGCCCTCTCCCGAAAGGACAGGCATCACGAGCGCCTGGTAACTCTCCATTTCCCGCAGGAGCTGTCCGGCCCCTCCCATTCCGCACACTCGGCTCTTCACGAGGACGCCCGCTCCCTCCGGCCGTGTGCAGTTTGCACCACGGCCCCTGCCCTCGCTTGTCCCCAGGCCCAGCTTGCTCGTCGCTCCTGAGCCTTCATCACCCTTCCCTCCTCTCTCTCTCGGCCAGCTCGCACTTCTCCTTCAAATTTGCTGAGATGCTGCTCCGCGGGGAGGTCCGGCCGTGAATGAGGTGCCCTCCTAGGTGGTCCCCGAAATCCTCCACCGCCCGCCCTCCCCGCACAGCGCCCAGCACACTGGCCTTCCTCCTCCTCCCCCTCTTCCCCCGCAGCAGTCCGCCGCGCATTCTGGGAGGGCAGGGGCACTCGTTCACCGGCCCCCCTCAGTGCCTCGCCCCAAAGTATTCGCTGTTAGGCAGTTTCATGGAACCGATTAATAAATCACTTCCAGTAACTTATGGCTAAAACTAATTTACTTAATTATTTTGGTAAGCTAACCTCAAAATGTCCTGCTCATGTAAACTATCTATGTTACACTCAGAATGTGACGGATGTGGTAGAGGCGCGGGCCCGACCGCATGCAACAAACTGTGTGTTGTGTGTGTGAGCACACGTGGGAGCGGGCACCTGTGTCTGCCTGATGTCCCCGCCTCTCATCTGAAACGTTTACTTGGCAGTAAAAGATATTTATGAAGAAAGTGATTTTTTAAATATATATATAGAGAGAGGGAACTTCAAGAGGTTGATTGGGGGGGGGGTGCTTTCTTCTTCAATAACACATAGCACACAACCCATGTCTAAAGGCCGCAGAGCTGGACGACAGAAATCAGGTGATCTTTCATAACCCACTCAACTACACGGCAGCAAGAAATTTTTGTTCAATTAACAGCTTATTTGTAGGAAGTGTTTAGCTTATTTTTCCTTAAAAGCAGTGTCTTTCAACCTGTGCAAGAGGTTCTTGGAACCAGGGAACACTGGTCACAGGGACAAAAGGGACGGGCTCTGAGTGCCGGCTCCAGGTGGCACTCCGAGCTGCTCTGCTTTTAACTCTTCCTGTTCTGTTGTTTTAATAAGCGCATATCAAAAAGATGTTCCTTGAAGAAGGGTTCACTACATTAAACCGAGAAGAATAAAGAAAAAAGTTAAAAAACACTGCCTTAGAGAATCAGTGGTGGATGGAGGCCTACACTATATAATTCAAGCCCTAATGTTTTTCATATTTCTTGTCTGGATTAAATTCATCTCAGTTGGATTTATAGGTCCTTATTTGTGCTAAAATGAGAAATAGCATTTGAATGCGGAGATATCCAGGTGGAGAGGATACAACATGGGTTTTGAGAAGTATCGTTATTTCTGATGCAGCTATTTCTAAATGTATTCATCTTATAATGTTTAACAACTTTATTTATGTACCAATCTTCACGGTAACAATTCATAACACAGAATCCCAAAATAATTGAAATGAACCACAGAAAAGCCCGCTGCAAAAGCCAGCTGCTGCTGTTTCACGTCCTGTACATGAATATCTCATCTCACTTTAATAATTTCTTAGCAAAAACCACCTTAAATGGAAAAATCTACCAAACTCACATTGAACTAGAACCTCTGGCTATTTGCCAATGAAGAAACAGAAAGGGAACGAGGTGACTGAAACCAGGGGCGCTGTCTCCCCGCAGCCAGAAGCCCAGCGTGGAGAATCGCTATGCTGTGTGCATCCCGAGGAGTCTTGGGCAGAGGCGGGACGCCCCCATAGACACCTGCCGGCGTCCTGGTCCCAGGGCGCTGTGACGCTGTGACGCTGTGACGCCGTGACGCCGCGACGCCTGCAGGGCTCGCTGCTGCGAGGCAGGCAAGCAGCTCCACGCAAGCCCCAGCTCTGCAGGTTCCTAAGTTAGAGAATCTGAAACCTTTGGAGCTGACCGCGTCTGTTTACTCATAAGGTCTATAGAGGTGACAGTCACCCAGCCTCATCGTCATCTCTCCCAGGAAATCCGCGGGGCTGCCTGGCAGCTCCAAACTCACAGGCCAACGCCAGCCACACCCTCGCTTGGTGCCCGGTGTTGCCCGTGCCCTTCCCCCAAACTAGACCACCGCCTCCATGGGGGAGGAGCCAGGTCTCACTCCTCTCCACGTGCCCCAAAGGCCTCAGGATGCTGCTAAGCATTGTCAGGTGCAAAATAACTGTACCTTGACTGGTTGTTTAATTTTACATATGGTTTACAGTAACACCCACCTACAAGGTTGACAGAAAGAGAGTTTGGCCTGGCTGTATCAGACACTCCGTTGCGTTAAATGCCAGTCAAGAGCGTAAGGGACAAACTGGGAGGCCAGAGTAGGCCATTTGAGAGCCAGCATGGGTCACTCCCACCGAACCATCTGCTCCCCTGTTCTAGGGCTTCTTCCCGGGCTCAGTATGAAATCAGAAATCAGAACGCCGGGACTCCAGTCCAGCTATGCCAGTGGTGAGGCAACTCATTTCTGAGTAGACACCTCTAAGGTTCTCTGCTCCATCCATCTACGATCCTAACTTCAGGCCTTTACCTTTGGCATCGGAAATCCATGGGATGGTCCATTATTCCCAGCACTAAAATGACCTGTCACAGCATCAGCATCATCACTGTCCCTGGGCTCCCAGGGCCAGTCCTGACTTCCGAGGCAAGGTTAACGTACGAAATCAGGTTCGCTTCTGATAATGACGCAGTGAAATTTCCTGTCCCACTTTTACTTCAGACCTGTGCGTGTTCAACAAACACACAGCAAGTGGCCTGTTGGGTAATACAGGATAACCCACACACTTTGGAAAACTTCTAATATATTCCTGCTTTCGGCATCAAAGATAAGGACCCCATTTGCAAATAAGCACCAGTAATAATAAATAAAACTAAATTACTTTCATACTGGTCAGCAAATACGTCTCTCTCAACTTAATCAACAGCTCAGTAGCCCTGAGAATAATTCCCTGATCTAAAAAGACTTTGTAAGAAACTTATTTTTTATTGTCTCCTCGACATGAAATGATATTAGGAAACATAGCAATGGTAGTTACAGTAAATGGCTTAGAAAGAAAATCCAGTAACAATTTTGATAGATTTTAGGGAATATATGAGCCAGATAGAAATATATGAGCCATACGAAAATTCAAAGCAGCTTAAATTAATACCTATCAGTTCTAAATAATGAAGTTTCTCAGAACCTAATGTAGCTTTGTCCTGTAAAAAGGCTACCCCTATCACCCAAAGACCTTTCCCCAGCCAAGTCCTTTGTTACCCAATTAATTAAAAAAGAAAGGCAGCCACATGACCTCTCCACACAGGACGAGCAAAAGAACCAGTGCGCAATCACAAATAAAAAGTCGGTCTTAGGAGTGAGATGTCCGTAACAGAATCCTCCAGAAAATATTTAAACTGCTATTTCCCCTTGGCTAAAATTATGCTTAAATTTTGCCACATTTGGGATGCTAACTTCAGTACAAATATTTAACAGTCACATAAAATTTTTGACTAACAGTAAAGTTTTGTTTCTTCCTGTAATATAGAGAGACTGATGGGCCACTCACAAAAGCAGTCAAAAAAGTACTCTTCCACAAATTATCAAATCTATAAACTCAGAAAGAAACAGGAATTGGAAAAAAAATGTAAAAAACCAATTTTATTGTGAAACCAATGAAATAAAAATCTCAGTCCAGTAAAAAATGTTCATTATTTGGGACTGTCTAAAATATTTTATCACTATATCAATATTATAATAAAAATTTGTTATGCTAAGGACCATAATTAACCCCCACATTAACTCTATTTTATCCCATTGTAAAAGCTATAAGCTGCCCCGGCTGGTGTGGCTCAGTGGACTGAGCGTCGGCCTGCAAACCAAAGGGTCGCCAGTTCCATTCCCAGTCAGGGCACGTGCCTGGGTTGCCAGCCAGGTCCCCAGGAGCGGGTGCTCAAGAGGCTACCACACATTGATGTTTCTCTCCCTCTCCTTCTCCGTCCCTTCCCCTCTCTCTTAAAATAAATAAATAAAATCTCTTTAAAAATAAAAGCTATAAACTGATGCTCCCGACAGCCGCGCAGTCAGACAGCAGCAGAGCTGTTGAGCAGCAGAGCAGAATCCAGATGACCTGTCCCCACAGCCTACGCCCTTGAGCACTCACAGCCACTGCGCTGGACACCCCGATGACCGCAGAGCAGGACGACCCCAGCACTGCGACGCAACTGACGGGAGGGTCCTGACCACACAACGAACCCAATGCCCTGTACAAGAGGAAAAGGCGCAGGTCTCGCTCACGGCTAGCACATTTTCATTCGGGCAAGGGGTGCAACAGGAAGCAAAGAACCGATCCATACACAACATCGATTAATGGGAAAATACAATTAGAGTGGTCTCTGACTTCAACAAGCACTGAAAGCCCCATTACCCGTGGTCCTCCGGGCCCTCCGAACTGCCTCTAGAATGTGAAATTTCACCACCAGAACAAAAGCTGGGACATGTGTGCGTTCCTCAGCAGCACACCCTTTCCCAATTTCCCTGCTACATTTCTTACCTGGATCTCGAAACACTTCCAGGGGAGCGAAGCCAGCTCACCTGTATGTATAACATGTAAAACTGGAACTGCCCCAAAATCAACATGACCTTTAAGGTGTAACAGTTCCCACAACCATTTAGTTAATTTTAGAAAAACATCTTACAGTGTTTAAAGCATAATCTTCGTATGTAATATTTTTAGCAAATATAAAAGCAAATACAGAACAAAGTCCTTAAAAATCAACCCCACTTTTAAAATAAAAACTACAATTAATTTTAAACTACCACTTCTTCTGCAGTAGTTACGTTATCTAGTTTGTAAACATTCATAACCACACTCATATGTTCTGTTTCTCAAATACAAAGCTGATGTGAGCAGAATTTATGAATTTATATTGTTCTCTGATTTACTTAGGGGAAACTTTGCAACACAACCTCTCTAGCTTTTTGTGCACTAAACATAGCCTGCTCCACGGACTGGAAGAAGTCTTTTAAAAAGATGGTCTCTGGCCGAAGGCCAATAAAAGTGGGTTTGCTACTACAGAAGAGCGGAGCAAGATGAGGTCCACCTTCCACCTACACAAAATAACATACATGGGCTTTTTACATGGAAAGGAATGTAAATGGCAACCCTAAGAACAAACTAGGCAAAATCGGTTTGGTAAGAAGGAAACAGCAGGAGGACCCAAGGAGTCCCAGGGCTTCACGTCCCAAACAAGTTGAGAGTGAGACCAGGTAGAAGACGACAAAAGCCCCACGCCTCTCTCTTATTATGAGGGAGACAAAGTAAAATACAACACCAAGGACAAAGAGGTCCACGCCCCGAGTTCAGGAATGCACACACACAGCAAAAGGACATTATTTTACAGCATTCAGACAAAACCAAGAAGAAAACAACTATGCCTGGTTCCTTAGCTCTGCACACAGGAGCTCCAACAAGCACCATGAGACCTCTTTGACCACATCTTCATTTCCTAGGCAAAAAACGGCACATTCAGACAGAGTCCATGGCATCTTGTTTGACAGCTCGTGCCGCCACAGAAAACAGGCACAACCCTGCAGAAGGGCTCTGTTTACGGAGCCCACAGAATCTCTCAGCAGGCCCCCAGGTAATCTCCTTAGCTCCCACACTGCCGACATCCTTCCTAAAAATATAAACGATGATATTGCTCCATGCAAAAAACTTTCATGACCAGACAGTGGCAAAGTCCAAAGTCTGTGGCCCAGCATCTGAAGACACCGAGCACCACCTGATTCTTTCCCAGGCTCCTCTTGCTCTGTGTCTGCGAGGGGGCCTTTCACCCTCCATCTCTGAGCCTTTACTCGTGCTGCCCCCTCTCTCAACCCCCTTCAAGCCCGGAAATTCTTTCTACCCCTCTCCACCCCATAGGTACTGCAATCCACCACCAGCTGAAAATACCGCCTCCTATTTCATGCAATCGTAGGCGACCTCCCTGAGCCACGGCCTGTCCTGTGCCCCACCAAAGCTCTGTTTGTACCCCATCTTGGACACTGAGATTATATTCTGAATCTCAGCCATCTATTTGCATATTCATCTCCCCTATTTCTCCCCCAGGGTTCTGTTTTGGAAAGAGGAGGGGGGGATTATATGTGTATTTTTAATTGTGGTAAACTACATGATACTAATTTAACACCTTAACTGTTTTTAAACGTACAGTTCCGTGGTGATAAGCATATTCACGTTGTTGTGCAAACAGTACCCAGAGCACTCTGTCTTGCAAAAGTGAAACTTCCTACCCATGAAACAACTCTCCCTGTTCCCTCCACACCCAGCCTCTGGCCCTCAGCATTCTAATACTTCATGTCTCTGTGAGCTTGAATACTCATATAAATCACATAAATGGAATCATACAGAATTTGTCTTCTTGTGACTGGTTTATTTTGCTGATCATAAAGTCCTAAAAGTTCATACATGTTGTAGCATGCGTAAGGATTCCCTTCCTTCTGAAGGCCGAGTAACACTCCGTTGTCGTCCAGAGCACATTTTGTGTGTCCATTCATCCACCCATGGGCACTCGGGCTGCTCCCATCTTTTGGTTACTGGGAGTGACGCTGTTGGGAGCATGGGTGTTAGAGAGCCTGCCTGCAACTCTTTCGCGTGTATACTCAAAAGTGGAATTGCTGGATCGTACGGCAATTGCACTTTCAATTTCTGAGAAACTGCTGAACTGTTTTCGGCTGTACCATTTCACAGGCTCACTATGCGTGCCCAAGGGTTCCAATCTCTCCATGTTCTCGTCGACACTTGTTACTTTCTAATTCTTTCAATAATGGCCGCCCTAATGACGTGAGGTAGTACTATCTCACTGTGGCTCTGCTTTGCACTTCCCTAAAGACAAGTGAACTCCAGCGCCTTTTCAAGTGCTTATCGGTCACGTGTATCTCTTCTTTGGAGAACTATCTATTCAGGCCCTTTGCTCATTTTTTAATTGGATTGTTTTTCGTTGCTGAGTGGCTGGAGCTTCTATATACTCTGGATATTAACCCTTTATCAGACATATGAACTGTGGAGTTCTTTTAAAATACATTTTCCTATTGTATTTATAATACAACATGTAATAGAGACATACATTTTGAGTTGAATATTTTTTTAAATTTTTTGTAAAATACAAAATTCAAAGTATCTGAAAAGGGGTGTACAATGAGAAATAAGGCTCTTTCCCAACCTGTTCTCTAGCCACCAAGATCCAAACCCCAAAGGTATTTTCCATTTTTGTTAATAATTCCCTCCAGAGACATTCTGTGCCTATGCAAGCAAAGAGTATCTTAATTTACTCGCCTCCAGAACAGTAACCCACTAATACCCACCAGTCCACACCTTATCTCTTTAACAATGATTATCCAACTTTGGCATATATAAACTGCCTTCTTATTTTAAAGAACTACTAAATATTCCACTATATGTGCCATAATTTATTTATCCAGTCCCCTGAGGATGAGCATTTTAGTTGTTTTCAACTGCTGCCAAGAATACCCGTAAATATATATTATTTCACACAAATACAAGATCTGTAGGATATAGCCATCAAACGGCATGTATATTTTAAGGTTTGATAACTACGTTCGAATTGGTTCCAAAGAAAATTCAGACTCCCATTAGCAAAGATGATATTGCCTATTTCTCTACACCCTCAAAAACACATGGTTTTCAAAATGTGTTTCTTTGCCAATCTGACAGGCTAAAAAATGGTATCCCATTTTGCATCTCTCTCATCCTGTCTACTCACCGCCCTCATAGCTTTGTCTGCTTTTCTATTTCATTGCTCGTCTTTCCTCCTTTTGTTTGAGTCCTTTATATATTTATGAAAATAGCCCTTTTCCTATGATACGAATTGCGAATCATTTTTCTAGTTTGCCTTGGCTTTTTTATATAGCTTTTTAAGTTTTATTCTGTTTTTGGCAATGCGCAGAATTTTCACAGTCAAGTTTTATTGCTCTTCGTTAATGGTTTCTGAACATCTCTTACTTTCTCTCTCTACAATTATCACAGCAAAAACCTCCACTACCTTGCAGGTAAAAATTACAGTTTCCCTATTGGTCTACTTCTCATTATTCCCTCTACTTTCCAACTTATTCTATACACCTGTCAGATTAATCTTCTTAAAACACGGTTTGCCCATATGAGTCCCCAGTCAAAAATCCTTCAATTATCCCCTCCCTACTATTTATAGACTACTAAGTCTAATATTTAGGTCACTCGCAAGCTAACCTCGATTTATATATCCCACAGCCCCTTAGCCAGATAGTTTCTCATTGGTCCTAAATGTAGGAACAAAGGTACTTCCACTATGTCTTTGTTCAAACCATACCTGACAGTTTGAATGTTCTTCCCTTTCTTCTGAGGTCCGTTCGAGTTGACGTCTCTGCTCTCTACCAACCAGTCAAGGTCACATTGATTCAACAGCTATTCAGTCTAGTACACTGTACAATGGCAGACAAGTAAGTACATGGATTTTGTGCTGTGGGAAGTCATAGCAGGGAGATTCAACCTAGGATGGGCAGTGGCCTCTAAACTTTTAAGCTGCACCCAGAAAATGAGAAGATATGAGCCAGATTTTTAAAATTAAAATAAAACAAAGGTCAAGGTAAACAAGAACCCACTGTCTATAAGCTAGTCTGACTGGAGTATAGACGGCTGAGGCCGGAGTGAAGAAGAAAGATGCTGGAGAGGTAAATAGAGCCAGGTGAGATGGGGTATTTAGGTCGGTTTCAGCAGTTTCACCTCGTCCAAACGGCACCTGTAAGTTGCAGCCACTTTAAGCAGGGGAGCGAACAAGTCACGTAGGAATTTTACAAAGATCACGGACTACAATCTCGAGCCTAACCAGCACCTAAGTGTCCAGACTTGAAGTTGATTTGAATACGGTCATATTTCTCCTTGTGCAGTAAGCCAATTTTAAACAGTTGTGGGACAGAAGGGGCAGAAAGACAGAGCGAGGTGACGTGCTGCTCTGCTTCTCTGCCTACAGGGTTAAAATGATTGTCTTCAGTCAACGTTAAGCACCCAGACAATGAAAGGGGTTGAAGATGAGGCTGCTGGTGATAAAAGAGCTGACTCTCCGCACTGGGCTTTCATTAACATAAACCCCCAGCCAGGTCAGCGGGCTCGGGTCCTGCGAGTCTCCGCCCTTCGCTCAGCCATTTCAGTCCCCACTGCCTGTACAACAAACAGCCGTACCTCCTCTGCATCCTCCTTTCAAGGTCTGGGATTAAATGCCCAGGAAGAGCTCACACCCCTAAGCATCGCTGCAGTTCCCCACACCCAGCCTGCACAGGTAATGGGAGCCCACGGGCAAGTGGGGGATAGGACCTGCGTCCTCACCCAGTTCCATTCTCTAAGGTGACACTCTATAATAGTTTGCTATGGAGACAAGTTGTTCCAAACACACACTCAGGAAAGTCCTACTGCATGCTTTTCGAGACTGCTTGTTAAACTCTCTTCTCTCCCTTCCCAATATCGTAGTCAGACAGCCCCTCACAGGAGGCCCGGGTACCATTTTTTGTTCAGCAGTGGCGATTCCCTTTGGATTCCCCGTGTCTGCCTGAGGGGCTGGCCGCTGGTCAGGCATTCTTCCATCTTTCACCTCAGGACACGCCACCTTTCAGTCTTTGGCAAAATGATGCATTTGAAGGTAGTAGACGAAAGTAGCTACGAAAAGCAGCGCTCACAATGTAATGAAGATGTCAATTGAACCGACTGAAAATGACTATTACACTTCTATTTTGAACTACGCACTGTCGAGACATCTCCAACACAGAAATGTGAAGTTTTCTATAATTTTAATTCATTACTATGTCACCAGTCGTCCCTGTAGTATTTTAAACTAGAGGGACATTTTGATTGAAACTAAAAATATATTTACTCTATCACCTGCCTCAGGACTTCGACAAGTTATTTTTTTCTCGGCTACCTAACTCCATCTTGACCTAATGGCTTCGCCACGCAGAGACCGACCCTAAGAGCTCTAGAAACTAGCCTTTTCTTACCATAAACAGGAAACCATGTGTCTCTGACTCTGTCCAGAGTTTGGCAATATAAATCATGCCTCTGGAAGGAAGACTAACATCTCCAGCTGACAACTAGGTAATAAATGTGATTTGGAGCCAAGCACACAGGCAGAGCACCTCAAAGTGAACAGCTGTCGTAAGAAGACACAAGCAGGTTAAATCAATGAGACATATTCAGGTTTTAAAAAGTCATTTTTTCTCCTCCAACACAGCTAAATAGTCTTTTCAGCAGTAAAACAGGTCCTCGAATAACATTTCGTTCAACATCGTGTCATTATCACATCGATGAGATGCTGCAGGAACTTAACTTTTGTTTATATCATTTAGCCTTTGGTCAAACTGGTTTCATTATACATCGTTTTGATGCACTTCCAAAAACCTATTGACAATGGTGAGGACTTACTATATTGCCTTCTTAACCTCAAATCATTGTTTCCCTTTATTATCTGTCTACACAAAAAAAAAAAATTAAAGAGTTGAAGACAGTAACCCAGTATGACTCGTTAGCCAAGTAATTCCTTATATTTCTTTATAATGGGCTAAATTTACATAGGATTCTTACAAACAGCTCATACAGTCCTCAGAAATAACCTATGAAGTACATACCTCCATTTTTCTAAAAAGCAAATGAAGTTCAGAGACAAGAAGTTCATGTTCACGTCACTGACAGTAGAGCTAGCACCTAAATAAACATCTTCGTAACTCCATCCCTGCTCTTTTCACTCCATGTAACCACTTTGATGTCCAGAAATTTATCACTAATGCCTATTTTTTTTTTGAAGGTTTTAACACAGAGATTTAACGGAGTGTTTGGAGTGTTGCCTCATGGACTCACACACCCTGGAACACCTCAAACCACAAGTCTCCTAGCACCGTCGGAGCCCCGTGCTCAGGCTGCAGTGCTGCTCTTACACGCGAGAAGCACCGGGACTCATAAAATATAGGTTGATGGGCTCCTACAGGGCTTCGAACTGCCCTTACACCGTAACAATACTAAACAGTTATTTTCTAACAAAAACAAATAATTACTTAATAAATGACTCTGATACTAATAAAACTCTTATTTAACAAACAAGCTCTTGGAAAAAAATTTTTTTAATGTTTTGCAAATAATCTTCTCTATCAGGCAAACTAAGAACTAAGGGGAAAGGCTACATACTATATGATTTCAACTCTAGGACATTCTAAAAGACAAAACTATGGAGACGGTGAAGAGGTCCGTGGTGGCCAGGGCTTGGTGGACGGGCAGAGCTCAGGGGGTGCTGAGGGCAGTGGAGCTGCTCTGTGCAATGCTACAATGGTGGGCATGTGTCATTACAACAATACATAGGTCAGACCCATAAAAGTGCACCGCCAAGAGCGGACCCCACTGTGAACAATAACCTGTGGGTGACAATGATGCGTCAATAGAGGTCCATCAACTGTGACAAATGTACCACTTCGGTGAGTGATGTCGATAATGGGGGAGTTTTGTGGCATGGTGTGTGGCAGGGGAAGAACATGGGAAATCTCGACCTTCCACTCAATTTTGCTGTGAACCTAAACCTGTTCTAAAAACTTGTCTATTAAAAAAATTAACGTAAATTAAGGCAACTGTAATCTTTTAAATAGTTTATGAAACTGTAATCTTTTTAGTAGTCTATTAAAATTGTAATCTTTTAAATAGCCTATTAAAACTGTAATCTTTTAAATAGTCTATTAAAAAATTAAGGTAGATTAAGGCAACTGTAATCTTTCCCTATCGATTGCACCTTTCTAAGTTCACTACTGCTGTCCACCCTCCGCATCGGGGGGCACTTCCTTACGCACTCATCCCTCCTCGTGATGACTGCCTGCCTCGTGCAGCCCACTCATCCCCCCACCTGACATCGATGGACTGAGTCCAAAGAGCGAGAGAGATCAGGTGCAGAGAGCAGACAGAGATGGCAGAGTGTGGCAAAGGAGAGACAGAACTCCAGAAGAGACACATCGCGTAGGAAAGTACGCAAGAGAGAGCAGAGGGGAGAAAAGAACCCTGAGATGTTGTGGCTTTATCGGTCTGTGTAATACAAAAATCACGTGAAATTAAATTATCCTAAAACACAGAACACAACATTACAAACACTTCCCTTCTTTAAAAAAATGTCTGCTGCACCGATTCCCAAACTGGAACTGGATAATGTGTTTACAACATGTCCTCCAGCTAGAAGCAAGACAATTTTTCAAACGTTGACCGTAAATGCTACGAACATTTTTCAACAGAAAGACATAAAAAAAGTGTGTATGACAAAGTGCCATTACAAAGACCCAGCTCTCAAAATAAACTTTTGGATAAAATTGCAAAGATTAAATTTTTGTGATTTATTACATAAAAGAAAAATGCACACTTATACCTTCTGGGTATTCTTAGTCCAGGACATGCTATGAGTTACCGAACCTACAGCAGTTCAACGAGACTTTGAAAAGGTCACATAGGAACGACCGTGGGAGGGGGATGCTTGCTTGCTCCAGTCATCCCTGAGGATGGGCTAAGCACCTAGCTGCCATGTGAACACCTGGGCACTTTGAAAAATACCAGGACCTGGACATCATCCCCAGAGATGCTGATTTCTTTGCTCTGATCTGTCTTAGTTGTCAATATATGATAAACCAATGGTTGTAAATTCACAGAAAGCTCATACCACAAAGGGGGAAATTACTGGTATCGCGTATGTAAACAGAAACATCCATATCCCCTAGGAGCTCCCACTAAGACAAAGATGTCTTGCAAGGCACCAAGCAGAACAAGAAGGAAGAGGAGGTGGGAAACTCGAACCCTTTCTGCTGCCATCATGGGGCCACCAAGGACTATTTTATTCTGCTAATCCCACATCCTGAACCTCAGCGCCCCATCCATTCACTCCCCAGCAAACCCTGGCTCATGTGTCACTTCCGCGTGGAAGCCTTCAGGATCACACACATAAGGAAGTCCATTCATTGTCTGCACACACCTGGCCCCAAGCTCCACCTCTATGACAGCACACACGCACAGGGCACTCGTGCCACATTCACTCCTCTCATGGGCCTGAGGGCTCCGTAAGGGCAGCAACCCTATCTTACTCGTCCTTCCCTTCTTCTGTGTCTTTGTAGTTTATACAGCCCTAAAGGTAGCAGACGAGTGTTTGCTAAATTGAATCATTTTTCATGTTTGGTATGGTTATTTCTCGCTTGGTCTTCTGGTAGATACTCCTTTGAAAATTTGCAACTTTTAATAAAAGAAAGGGGGCTCCCAAACACCCCCAACTGGATTAGGTTCTAGAATAAAGCATGCAAAAGGGCCATGTGAGGAAAGAGCAGGCAGCAGTGGACTTCGACCATAATTGGATCATGTAAACAGGCAGTTCAAGGGTGGGTCAGAGGTGGATTTTTCTTAAAGGGAGGATTAAGCCAACGAAGGGACAGCCTGATACTCATCCACAAGAAACCCGATCAAAGAATGGCGAGGACAGGCGAGGATATTTCGACGTCTCCCCTTCCGTGTGGTCCCTCCCCTCAAACACAGCAGACAAGTCTGCTGCAGGGCGGTCCCTCGCAGGCACATGGCAGAACCCTGGCAGAGCTTTTGACACTCTGGACTGCGGCCCACAAAGTGCGAATCTCCGCCGGTTCGGAGCATGCCTCCTCAGCCCTCACCTCCTCACCTCTGTATTACTCCGTCACCCTTGGTTGTGTGGTGTCTGCCCCCACCATTCCCACAAAACCGATGACTTCTGACAGGTACTTTACAACCTTTGCCCTACTTGATTTGGAGCATTGCATTTTTTAATTTTTTTCATTGCTTTTAGAGAAGAAGGGAGAGAGAGAAACATGGAAGCCAGTGAGAAGCATCGATCACTTGCCTCCTGTACTTGCTCCAAACAGGACTGAACCCAAAACCCAGGCATGTGCCCTGACCTGGAATCAAACACACAACCTTTCGATGTACAGACCACACTCCAACCAACTGAGCTACAGGGCCGGGGCAGCACAGTGGATCCCAAATTAAGTTTTCTAGTTTCCCTTCACTCTGCCACACCAGCTACGGTCAGGGCACTGCAACTTTCATAGGGTTCTACTTCCTGAAATTCTGCGGCTGGCTGAAAAGTTTGACTTCGTCTGTTCAGCCAGACTCTCTGGTCGTGCCCCTCTGCCTCCTCCCACCGCCCTTTTCTTGGTTGGTCGTTCTAGTTTCAGAATTCCCTGAGACTTTTTAGCCCCTTTCTCTCCTGTTTCTGGGCAGCCCCTCTAAGCACTTTCACGCCTGGCCGCCCACGCCTTCCCGGGCCCTCCCGGTGCAGCCCTCGCACATCTGCACCTCCCGCCTCCCCACGTCCTGCGATGCAGCACAGCCACCAGCCCCCGGGCACCTCCTGCCTGCCCATGATGTGCCCGCAAGCCCGTCAATCATAACACGCCCAAACCTGAACTCGAGGGCTCCCCTCAGACCTTCTTCCTCTCCCCTTTTCCTCTCTCTAACCGGGAACCTGAGTGTCACTCTCATGTCCCCACTCTCCCATTCCCTTTACATCCATTCACAAAAACCAGCCAATTTTCCCTCCTGCTAAATATTCTTCCTGAACATTCTCCCTTCTGAGTGTCCCCCACGACTCGCCCCTTGTCTGAGCTCTCGAACTCCTGTCATCCAGGCTATGCCCTGTCTGCTCTGGCTTCCAATCCTGCGGCGTCCCACTCCCCACCCCACTGCACCCGCAACCTGCCCAGCACACAGCATCGGTGACCTCGCATGTAACGCACAC
>PVJD01010801.1:0-50835 GCA_004026545.1 Mormoops blainvillei
CCCCCCCCCCCCGTTCCTATTCCTCCTCCCTTGCCCTTCTCCCCCCTCCTCCTCCTCCTTTTTCTATCTCTTTGTCTCTCTTTCTCTCTCTCTGAACAAACTAGGCTGAAAGAATCATTATAAACTTGTTGATAATGTAGAACTTAACTTCAGGAAATCTATTCATTTCACTGTTAAATCTTCATTCTGCAGTCATGAGAACTTCTTGGTTGATACCCCAGAAAGTACCTAGTTAATGTAAGCAGGCTTGCCCAGTATAAACCTTACCACATTATACCATTAATACTTCTCCTCAATAGAGCAAAGCATCCAGCGTCATGATCCTTAAAATATATCACGAAGGAAAATCCTTCACACTGGTAATGAGTGTCTTTCACATTCCTATTGTAAACATCCCACACATCTTCTATTGTAAAGCAGTCTGTATAAGTCTGTATAATTCAAAACACGGTATAAGAAACCACTCATTTCTCAGTAATTTGCTAATTACTTTGAGCTACTCGTGAACCTGAGATCATTAATTTACTTGACTATGCCTATCTATACTCTGACTATAGAAGTTTGATGTGGATTAACTGGGATAGGGCTAAGATTTAAGTGGATTTTCCAGTCAAAGTTGTTAGTGAAATTCCCTCTTTCAAATTATTCTTTGAAATGAGTCAGATGGGGAGCAGTGCAGTGGAAAGAAAACTACCCTCCAGGCCAAAACCCAGCTCTGCAGCTCACTAGCTGTGTGACTCTGGGAAAGTGTTCCATCTTCCTGAGTGATGGCATCCATCTCTATGCCTTGCAGATAAAAACACCTACCTCACAATGTGATTGTGAGGATCAAATGAGATAATGCATGTAAGAGTGCGGGAGCAGGCACGTAAAAGTCTGGGAGCGCACTCTGCAGTGGGGACGAAAACATTAACCACAATAACTGCAACACCGCAAGCGCTAAAACAGGGACCACGGGAGAACAGAAGAGGCAGTGCAAATCTCAGCCAAAGAGAGAGGAAGGCTCAGGAGAAGGCTGAGTCTGGCTGACACTGGGAGGGATAAGGGAGAGAGGAGGGACAGCTGAGCAGGACTTCTCCCAGGGGGAGGAGGAGGCTGCGGGGGAGACAGGGGTCACAACCTGAACAAAAGCACACAGGCAGGGGGAGTATGGCTTTAAGGGAGCCATGGGGCTGGAGCAGGGATCGTGGGGTGAGGCAGGAGATGAGAGAAAGGCAAGCACCAGAAGGAAGTGCCTATGAGCCACACCAAGGAGTCTACACTTCACCCCACATGTGATGGGAAGCCACTGAATAGAAATGTCAAAACAAACAAAAAGGGTAAAAACCAGACTTCTGGTTTATAATTTCTTCCTCTCAACCATGTAGTTTCTACTCTAGATATGTGCTCCTGGACAAGAAACCCTTGGAGACAAAGACTTTGACCATAAATATATATATATTTTTAATTACAATTACAGAGCTCCTACTCTGCGTCAGTCACTGCCCTAAGCCCTTGGCATGCATTATTATTCATCTTCAAAACACAGGTGCAGCCCTGACTGGTGTTGCTCAGTTGGTTAGGCATTGCCCCACAAAGCAAAATGTTGCTGGTTCGATACCCGGTCAGAGCACATGCCTGGGTTGCAGGGCTGGTCACCAGTTGGGGGCATGTGCCAGAGGCAACCAATTGATGTTTCTCTCACACATCAATGTTTCTCTCCCTCTCTCCCTCCCTTGCCTCCCTCTCCATAAAAATAAATAAATAAAATCTTAAAGCAAACAAACAAACAAAGAAAATGGTGCAAATAGCCATATTTTAACTATGAGGAAACGACACTCAAAAAAGACAAAATCTCTTGTCTAGGTTCAAAGAACTAGCAAGTGGCAGAGCCAGTATTAGAAATTAGATTTATCTATTTACTGACGCATTATCTTCCTGACATACTGATATATTTTAGGTTCATGAATAACTACTCACATTCCACTAAAACTTCAGAGAATAACAAGAACATTGATTTTTTTCAGTTAAATGAAAGTTTGATTTCAAGTACTTATGAATCTTATATGACACTATAAAAATGTGCTTACTGAGAATTTTTAAAATTCTAACCTTAAGCACTACCTCTCAGCATATTACGTGTCCCTTAGTCTATACAAATTACATGATAATTACTTTTAAAAGTCTGATACCTACAGGTATAATTTATTGCAATAGCTATTGGCCCCAAAGTCACGAATCTAATCATTCAAAATACATTTTTAATTAAAAAGAAAATAAGAGAAAGTCATTTTGGGATCTCATCATAAATGTCTCAAATAAATGTAATGCACAAAATGGCAACTATAGTTAATAACACTTTGTTGCATATTTGAAAGTTTCTAAGAGAGTGTATCTTAAAAGTTCTCACCACGAGGAAATAAATTCTGTAACTATATGTGGTGATATGTATAGAACAAGACTTATTACTGTGACCATTTCACAAAATATACAAATATCAAATCAGTATGCTGTATACCTAAAACTAACCCAATTTTGCATGTTAATTATATCTCAATTAAAAATTAATAAGCAAATAAAACTAAACATAAAGATATATAACTCAAAATTTATGGCTTGTAAGTAACATTCTAGGAATGTTGCATAATACTGTTCATAACCTCAAAATTATTTTAAAATACATAGCTGTGTAAATGTTTACAAGAGCTGGCCATAGTCTTCTTCTAGACTAGCCAACTACTCGCCTCCAAGATTCGCTTTAACAGCAAAGGTCGAAGGCCTAGTGGCTAATGCATTTTCAAAGTACAAAACAAGTGTTGCCAAATTTCAAAAGAAGCACTTACAATTCATGATTAAAACATCATCATTTGCTTATATTACTACTATTCCTTTCTATCAGTGCAAAAAAGGATGTACATTTAAAAGAGGTTATGTGCAGAGGGAAGGCTATGTGCAGAGGGATTGGGGGACTGGGTGAAAAAGGTAAAGGGATTGAGAGGTATAGATTGGTAGTTACAAATAGTCATGGGGATATAAAGTACAGCATAAGAAATACAGTCAACAATATTGTAATAACTCTGTATGGTGCCAGTTGGGTACTGGAAATATCAGAGGGAACACTTTGTAAAGTATATGATTGTCTAACTGGTATGCTATACACCTGAAATGAATACAATAATATTAAGAGTAAATTGTAATTGGAAAAGATTTTAAAATAATGAATGACTGAATACATACATACATACATAAAGCTATGTGCAAAGATGCAAAACAAGTGTAAACAATGCCAAGTAAATTATGATAACTATTTAATGCTTACTGCAAAGAAAATACATACACTCAGAGTTAGAAACTGAGATACCAAACTCCTTCCAGGTATTCTTTACTTTCTAGGGAGCTGAGAGAGCAATAAAACATCTAGGTAGTATACTGAAAGGTTCTACAATGGGAAAAATACATAAGAGAGACAGAAAACAATATGATTTGTGAATAGATGAGGGTAAGGTTTCCACAGTTGACATGGGTGGGGACCCCCTCTTAATTACCTTGCAGTGAAATATGGAGATCATCAATGCCAGAGGAAACCTGTTCATCTTCAGTGGGAAGCACAGCACCGGATGCCATCATTCGACTCACTGGAGATTATATCATGTCCATCTCAGTTAAAGAAGTGAACTAAAAGTAAAACGGATAAATGCTTATTAGTAACTCTGTAGTTCTACATTTCTAGTAAACATGCATCAGCAGAGAACAGAAACCAAAAACTGCCCTCTCAAAGAATCAGTCTTCTAGTGAATGTTTCCGTAGTTCAAGAGGAACAAAGTGACTACGCCTTCTTTTTTGAATCAAAATCAAGATTTTGCCCTCTGACCTATTCATGCTCATTGGAGTTGCTGGCTGAATTCCAAAAGAGCCAGCCTTGTGGAGTCTAAACTCTTGGTAAAAAGGAAAGCTATGCAGTTAGATTCCATATATGGTCTATAGGAAATCAAGTTGACACAAATTGGTATCTTGGGCATTTTTGTGTATTTTCTCATTAACCTTCATCTTGCAAGAATTTTCTTTAAAACTTTTTATTTAATTTAATTCCTTTTCTTCTCCATAAATGTTGCCGCTTACTGGAAACAGCAAGGGTGACCCTGCAGAGATTACAAAGTGAAACTAAAAAAAGTTGTATCAAAAAGAATGTTTTGATGGATTATCTATTAAATTGAATTGTTTTCCCAAGTACTTGTCTTTCCACCTACACATCTCCTTCTTTATCCTCACACTGACTCTTTAAGGATCCTTCCAATAAGAGTAATTCTTACTCTGCAACTCTTTAGAAGTATTGCGTCAGGTATGTATATGCCACTATTAGTATCCTAGGGGCTAAGAATAAAACACTGACTTTTCCCATACAGATGATGACCTTCCTAACAAAATCAAGCTAACCAAACATACAAAAATATAAAATGTATCAGATAATGAAGGGATGGGTGAATGTACAGATATGTGGTTAAGCAAATACAGCAAAACAGAAACGATAGGATAGGATCCCTGTGTGAGCTGTATGGGTGTTCACTGTAACCTTTACTTTGCTACATATTAGAAACTCTTGATAATAAAATGTTGGAGAGTACTAAAAAATAGGCCAACCGCTAGACACAATCATATTAAATATCCAATAGACCACTTTAAAAATGCAAAGAATAAAAAATCATTAAACAGTTAATGCTATAGGCAGACTTCAAAAAGCTTTCAATCCTGTCTTCCCCACTCTGTTTAGCATCCAAAACCCTTTTATTATCTCTTCCACAGATCACCGTTGTTAAAGAATTTACCTTCCAGAAAAACTGTTTATTAATTAATAATTAATTGTTTTATCCTCTGAATTCAAATGAATCAGAGCCTGCCCGAGGTAGCAGTGTTACTGTACTGAGTTGATAGGATTTTATCCAAAACGAAAAGCTGTTTCTTAGCTCAAGTGAGCCTGTATACAACCTGAAAACTGAGAGTGGTACAAATGTCCTCAGTTTTTGAGGTACTGAGGACCTCCTCTCCCCCCTCCCTTACCCAAGAGCTCCTGAACCCAAAGTGAAGAAAAACCACTTCTTCGTCATGCCAGGAGAAAAACTGAATTCCAAAGTGAATTGCCCATGGGTACCCTCTATTCTATGGCAAGGCTCTTTAAACAAACAAAAAAGCATAATAATAGCAGCAAACGCTTTTATAGCACTTACTATATCCAGGTATTGTTCTGGGGGTTTTGCATACATAACCTCATTTAATCTTTATAATAACTCTGAGTTAAGAACTGTAATTATCCCCATATTTGAAAAGGCAAAACTAAGACACACGAATGTCACATACAGTCGTCTAAGAATAGAGACGTCTAATAAATGAGGGAGCTAGCATTTAAGCCCAGAGGGTTTTGGTTAGAGACTTCATGCTCTTAACCAATACAGGTAGGTACCTCATAAAACTAGCCACAACTTTGCCAGGTTTCATTTATTCTTTTTTCCTTCATTTATTCAATAAGTATATATGTGCTAGACCCTCTTTCAAGGAATTTAATCTTCTGCAAATGACAAAATATTGAGCAAAATCCTCTCAGAAATGTACGTAGAAGGTGTTACAGACACAAAGGAGAAGGCAGACCCATCGCCCGAAGCTGGAAATAGATGTGACTGTCCAACGGATACTTATTATAAATCAGTATTTCACCCCGAATAGTCCCATCAGCATTATTCAGACAATACATAGAAGAATGTATTCACTGCCATTCAGTATTTATCAAATACAAGGTATCAAATGTATTTATATTAAAAATAAAAACAGAGCCATGGGGATATAAAGTACAGTACAGGAAATGGAGTAGCCAAAGAACTTATACGCATGACCCATGGACATGAACAATTTATGACATTTCCAACACAATTGTTCTTGGTGAGTGATCTCTAGAGAGGAATTTACTTGCCAAATAGGGCCCACGAAAAACTGGAACGGTAGAGAGGAAAAGCTTTGAGAGATTTCTCAGGATCGAAATTGAGAAGTTAGAGCGAGTATGAAAAGAGAAGGCAGAAAGGAATGAGGGCTCGGCCCAAACCAAAAGGTCTGTCAGCACAGATCTCTGAGGGCCACCCTATCATCTGCACTTGGAGTACGAGCGCTGCATTCCAAGGTAGAATCACAGTGCAAAACAGCCCTTCCCACAGCTTTACCTTTCCTTTTCAGAGTTATATACAACGATGTAACAAGTATCACTTATTTTAGAGTGGAAATAAATGAGACTATTCTTCAAAGTGAATAATGGACTATCTGCAGGCACATAGCCAAAGACAAGATAAAGAATTAATGCAGTGGCATTAAAGAGTCTACAATCAAGTGGAATCATGTAAATTAATATACACGTATTTACAAATGACATAAGCTATTTTGATATGACCGTAGTTTGCTTATACAACGCACCTTACTATGTCTCGGGTATCTCTAAAACTTCAAAACACTAGAGAATTCCCGTTTGAAGAAATCTTGGTGTTTACTTTGGATTATTATGATTTGAATTTTTCAATTCAAAATGAAATTTGAATAGATATTATATCTAATGAATGGAATTATGGGTGGTTTTTATTTTCTTTGTTTTGCTTATCTGCAGTTTTAAAATTTCAGGTGAATGCATGTTTCTACAGTAATAAGAAAAATAATTTTCCTTTTATTTAATACAATGACAACAAAATGGGGACTAAGGTATTATTTGGTTCAGGGTCAGTTCTCCAATCTATATGCTATGAAACCTGTGTATCTGTATCTTCATAAAAAGAAAAATACTCTCGACACAAATGAAATATTAGAAAAATTATGAGTTTGTCAAAAATTTCTGGTAGACTCCCAAAAGCCTTTCGGTATCTCACGGAGTCTCTTATTGTCTCATTATTATGTGGTTTGCTAACAAGCCCGGCCAGTCTAATAGCACTGGGAAAATCACCGTGGCAAGAGGGAGAAACGGGCACCTATTTTATCTTCAAAGGCTGGTCAGAAGGTGTATCATAGCTGGAAGCAGTAAGTACAGGGAGGTTATTCTTTAACAGTGATTTAAATGGTAGCTTTTTCCCTGGGGTGCCTCCCTCATTCTTTTTGTTAGTTTGTTTCTATTGTTCAACTTTACCACGTTATTTATGGTCACCTAGGAAATCTGAAGGATCTCCCTTCAGCCAGTTAAGTTATAGAGTTATTCCTAGCAACTGATAATTATTAACACTGATCTGTTTACAAGCTCACAGAAGAAAGTCAGTGCCACATTTACAATACATTTCTTCTTCATCTTTTTCCCATTAACTTTTCCTAACTCTGTTATTACTTACTTTTTCATCATCATTTAACCAGAAGCAATCGGTACAAATTCCCAGACCAGATTATTTTCAAAGTCTACTCTATTGTCTCCTTGCAGGCACTTTATTTTTCTAATGACCACCCCAAATGCCAAAACAATCAATCCTATCTATGCACTACGCTTTTGGAAAACAAACATGTAGCAATTGTCCGGATATAATACCGCTGTGCTTGCTATCTCCACAGCCAATACCAACAGTGCAGCTAAGCCACCCACTCCAACCATGATAAAAGCATTCTGAGTGAATGTAGCCACTTCCCTAAAAGAGCCTTCTGTTGGCCTTGACCAAGTCCCAAATGTTCTGAACAGCAAGGTCCACTGCTATAGAATGGGAATGATAACACTTATAAGGGTGGTTGTTGAAATTCAACAAAAAAGCACATGATACTAAAAAACTGCAGTAGCAACTAACATTTATCAGGTGTTTACTGTGGGAGAGTTACTATAGTATATAAATGGTATTTATTATAATCTAGGAAATAATTTATCAGGGTTACCCAATTTCTTTATCAGCAGAAAAAATGAAAACCTAGCCGCAAGTCTAAAATGCAGAGTGAAAAAAACCTAAGGATGAAAACTTCCAATGCTACAAAATCTGATGTATTAAATCAGCACCGATCTAGAAAGCGTGTCCTCAGGAAGTAATTCTTTTTAATTTCCATCAGCACATTTTAACCTAGAAATTCTTCCCTTGCACTCCACACTCAATTTGTCTACAGTTCGTAATTCCCAGAGCAAAAGTCCCCTGCCTTTGTTACCACCATGTCACCAGTCTCCCAAAAAGCCTGGGGACATCTTTTAGGTTTATAACTGACAAGCTTTTTCCCCCCATATCCATCTTTTCATTCCTTTTGTTATCACCTCTCCCCGTGACTCCATCACTTTGTTCCTAAATTGCTACAGAAGATTCCAGTGGTTCCTGTTAACTCCACCTTCCCCACCCCTATCTTTCAAAGAAACCCTAAGAGGTTTGGGACGTGGAAGAAAGAGATGCTACAGAAGCTGAAGATGAGACACAGGTCTGAAAATGAACGGCACAGGCTGTGTTGAAGATAAGGGCTAATAGCAAGATTTTAGACAAGTCTTCACAGGAACCATAGTAGGACCCCCAGCCCTTGAGTACCTCACCTATTCCAAGAGCACTGGCGCCCAGACCTCTTCCCCAGAGTCCTACCTCAACACGCAGGTCGGATTTCAAAGGAGCCTTTTCTGGAGAAAGCCAAAGACATCCTAGAAAAGACCTCCAGCTACTGATATTTGGGCTTCCTCAATGGAAAGGTCAGTTCCCTACCAAGTCGCTCTACTGTAAAATTCCAGTAATTGGCTTTTTCATTCCTCACTCTTAAAAATGAGTGGACAGTCAAAGATTAGCAGACATTTACAGAGTCTCTCCAAGAATGAAAGAAATCAAAACAAACACAAAAGAACAACTTGGAGAACTGGCAAATGTAGGAAACAAAAGAAAAACTGATAACATTGAACTTTATAGAAACAGCATTAGATGAACTTGATTTTAAAGTCATAAAAGACTTCACAATATGTTATATATGGAATCAACAATTCTTCCACTTAACATCTTCACATTACAACATATAATGACAGACAGTTTAAAGTTTCTGTTCTGCACACTGCTAATGTATTTCACTAGCTTTTTCTTTACTCATTAGATTTTTAATAATATCAAAGGAAAAAGTCATATTCTATTAGACAGAATTCATTTCAGAAAGCCTTTATGAAATCAGACTTAGCCTCGTTAATAAACATCCACACCCACAAACGTGCTCAAGTGGAGAACATGATGCAAGAAAATGACGTTGGCAGGAACAAATGCTTTAAAGATTTTGGCCACAGCCCTCCTGAACAAGCAGTATAGTTTATTTCCTCCAAAAGACAGAAGTCCGTTTCATCTTGAGTGATGCAAATGACATAATAGTGCACCGAAACTCATATGAATTCACAATTCCACAGGAATCTGAAAGTTACAAAGGCAATCTTCCCTTTTAGGATCATAACAATCACAGACCTAGTAGAAGTGAAACAGGTGGTCATATCCAAGCTTTGAGTAAAGGTGAGATATAATTTGACTAATGTTTCAAAATTATCACCCACACTGATGTTTGAGAACAAAAGACACGACAAGCAGGGAGACTAGTTAAAAGGCTATTACAGAACAATGGATGAAGGGCCGGATAATCAATAAACGAAAAAGCAAGTGTGGTAAAATATTAAAGGTGGAATCTAGGTATGGAGAACATGAGTATTTTTCTAAAACTCTTTCAACTCTGTTGCATATTTGAGAAGTTTCATCACAAAACGCTGGGAGGAAAGCTACTACAGTAATCCAGGCCACGGTGGCCAGGTCTGGGGCTGCAGGAGCAGGACCAATCGGGGGTGGATTCTGAGTGTCTCCCCGAGATGACGCCAACAAGGCTTCCTGACTGATCAGATGGAGCAAACTGCACACTTAAAAATGATTACAATGACATTGGTAACATTTTGTTAGGTATGTTTTCCCACAATTTTTTAAAATGACATAGAAAATTATTTTGAACCTCTAATTTATATCCAGCTAAAATAACAATCAAGTGTTAAGGTAGAAATAGTCATTTCCTGACACATGAGATCTTTCCAGAAAGTACCCATCCATGTACTATGACAAATAGAGACATTGTGCACAGGACAATGACGCCTCGGTCCCCTTCGAAGTAGAAGCCTTGTCTACCGGAGTTCTCTTTCAGCATCTCTTCCAAGCGTCTCCTCCACTGTTCAAAACATTCTGCAAAGTCCTTCACTGGAACTGCCATCAGCTGCCCCTTTGTATTTTCCTGAATCTCCTCAATGGTCTGAAATCCCTTCCCTTTCAAAGGTGATTTTAGTTTTGGGAAAAGCCAGAAGTCTCAGGGCATCAAATCTGGGCTACAGGGGGCTTGAGTCACCTGGGTGATCTGACGTTTCCCAAAAAAATCTGCACGAGATGTGATACATGAGCAGGTACATCATCATGATGAAGCTGCCAATCACCAGTTGCCCATAACTGTGGCCGTTTTTGTCATATTGCATCTCTCAACTGACAAAGAACAATGAGCTAGTGCTCCTAATGGTTTGGTTTGGAGGGTCGTACTCGTGATGGACAACACCTTCCCAATCAAAAAAACACAGTTAATGTGGTCTTGATCTTACTGTGACTTTGAAGCATTTGTGTCACACTTTTATTTGTGATGCACTCATTGCATTGTCCCCAAAAGCCTTCTGAGTTATCCAAATAGTTTTCACAGAGGAATGTTCAAGCTTCACACAGAATTTGATGCAGACTCATTGCTCTACTCGCTCAGTCATTTTAAGTTCGTCAGCCACACGGTACACATGTTCACTCAAGGGCATCTATTGCCCCCACTGACTAGTACAGTGAAGCTGTTACTGTTCACTCATGCACATTCCAGTCCGCTCTCCTTGGCTGCCAGGTTACATCGATGTTGTGCAAACTGTTCTCACTATATTAACAATGGTTGGACTTTTTCCAGACTGGTCTTTATACAAATCTTTTTTAAAAAGTTATGTTTATGTACTCACTCTTAGAAAGCTACTGGAAGAGTTATCCCAACAAATTAAGAAAGTAAAACAAGGAAGAGGAAAGAAAGTATTCCAACAAAGTAAAAAACTAATGAGAAAAACAAACTGGATACTGGACACAGGAGAAATAAAGGAGAGTTCCCAGGCTGACAGCAATGAAGCAGGCCAGTGCAGGGGAGAGAGGTCTCGGGTTATCTAGGGTGGGACCTGGGCGCTGGAAGAAGCGGAAAGAGAGGATGCAAAGACAGGAAAGGGGTGAAGAGACAGAATGAAGGCACACGCGCACTGCTGTCCCGGTGAGGTTCAAGAACTCTTACAGTGAGAGTAGGAATTAAGCTAGACAAAGAGTATTTGAATTAGTGATTTTGAAGATGGTACAGCTCCTGGTAAGACAAAATTCCACTTTGGGGTCTGTGAAACTTTTTTAAAATGTGTACTTCCATTCACTCCATAAAGAATCTGTGTTTTGCAAAATCGCATTGTGGAAGTTTGGGAGAGAGGATTTAGGGAGCTCTCATCCGATGACCTCTTTTTTCCCAGGATAATAATAAGTGAGGTCATCTCCTGGGAGCAGGGGGAACCAGGGTACACAGGGCGCTTAAGAAATGAAAGGTGCTTGGAACAGGTAAGGGTCAAGAACCAGAACCAATCAACTAGAGAAACGTAAAGGGAGTTGGAGGGCAGTGAAGGTGCACTGAGGCCAATCGGCACTGGCTACAAAGGAATCCAAACAGTATTTTGGGTGTAAGGTTTTCCCAGGTGGCCTTTGCATCTGGCTGGTGCTCAGGTAGGATCAGCAACTGCTGATAAGTTAAAAATAAATTTCTGCCAACTAAAATATACCCTAAATTGCACATGGAGATATGTTCAAGGAGATATGTTCAAGAATGTTCAAGGCAGAACAGTTTGTACCAGCAAAGAGTGGGAATATTCAAATTACATTGGTAGGAGAAAGGATAACTGTGGGTGCCTGATTCATAAAGGGAAGACTATTCCACACCTAAAATGAAAGGACAACCAGTATCAGCAAGGTTATATATCAAAACTATAAAGGGCAGGAGGGGTCAGCAGTGCAAAATTACTGATATACTATGATGTCATTTATGTACTTTATGTAAATTTTAAACACAAATATATATGTGTGATAAAAATACAAACAAACAGAAATGTGCTCAGGAATAAAACGCACCAAGTTCAGAAAGGATGAGACTTGAGCTCAATAGTGAATGTTTTCTTTCTTCTAAGAATTTAACATCTACAGCCCTGGCTAGTGTGGCTCAGTGCACTGAGTGCCAGCCTGTGAATCAAAGGGTCACTGGTTTGATTCCCAGCCAGAGTACATGCCTGGGTTGCAGGCCAAATCCTCGTTAGGGGGCGCACGAGAGGCAACCACACATTGATGTTTCTCCCCCTCTCTTTCTCCCTCCCTTCCCCTCTCTCTAAAAATAAATAAATAAAATCGTTTAAAAAGAGAGAATTTAACATCTAAGTAGGGAGTACATTACAGATGTTTAAAATATTCATTTTTAACACTTTAAAATCATAACAGAATTCTACTTAAATTAGAGAAGAGAGATGAAATAGTGGAAAGAGCCCTAGACTTAAGAGTCAGAACAACTGGCTTTAGTCCCAGTTCTGCCCCTGACCGACCACATGACCTTGGATAATGATCAGCTTCTCCAAGGTCCTATTTCCTCACCTGTGAAATGAGGGTAATGATTTTGTCTGAGCCAACTTGTAGACTTTCAGGTTCCCGGAAAAGTGTCTAACCCAAATTTCTCTTCTGTACTTTCAAAAACATTGGATTACAAGAAATAATGTTCCTGGAGAAATGCCCGAAAGACTGAGTCCACCCACTCCTGGATACTGTCTTCGGATCCTGTGCAGCCATTAGGGAGCTATGAACCTGAACTGCACTGTTTATCCCCTCAGAAAACTGCTTTCATTACAGTGCAGTCTGGTCTGATCCCATAAGCCTTACCAAGCAGGGTGTTCTAGGAAACAGCCTCGCGTGTACTTCTTCCACAAGAGTTCAGGAGTACAAGTCCGTAAGCCACACAGTGTTCTTTTATGAGAACATGCTATGGAAAATTCTCTCAGCCTCAGTACCAAGAAAAACTGTGATCCTGAGCATTTATTCTTTTAATCTAATGACCATGTTATTTTTATAAACAAAGTTTCTCTCTCTCTCTCTTTTTTTTTTTTTGGCTGGGATAGCCCAGCTCTAGCAACTGCAAATGACTTGATGGAAAACAAGTTGCTTTCCTACTGGCTTTACTTATCTAACCTTATTTTTTCTTTACTGTAATGTCCCCATCTATTTTTTTTTTTTATTCTATTGAATTTTATGTTTCTCTGTAAACTACTTCAAACATTCTCTGGAGTAAGGGAGGGTGCAAATAAATGAGTTAAATTAACTCAAGACTTTCTGTATGGACAAGATAATAGGTAGCATGCTGAGAAACATGAGATACAAATGCAAAAATTTACTACTGGAAAATGAAAGTGGATATACTTTCAGTAAATGAGATTTTTAAAATATTTCTCAGTGCCAAGTCACCTGAAGACATCTAGATACCAGTTCTAAGCTCTAGAAAGAAACCTAATCTTTAGACAACATGAGGAAGCGCACTTAAAACATGAAGAATGACTTTGCAACCTACTTTATCACTTCCGCCACTTTCAGTTTGCCTGTCTCCTCTTTTGTGCTAAGTGCATGCTGCCTGTAGCCGCATTCCCATGGAGACTCTCAATCCATGGAGTCTAGCCCAGAAGCAATGGATTAACAATGCCTTCAGTGGGGAGTAGAAGGGTATGATGAAGAGTGAGAAGGTACTGAAGGGCACAATAAATTGCCTTATTATTATTCATAAGAAAAATATATTCCTAAGAATCCTTTGCACTCAAGAATATATATGTTTAACGATACATACAACTCATGAATATATTCTGACTCTGCCTCTCCCCGAGGCCCCCATCCCCTGCCCTTCAACCTCCTCTCCCTTGTTGATTAGCAGTCCAGGCCTCTGCAGCAATTTTTTCTCTCTCTCTGCCCCAGCCCCCTCCCATTACAGCAGGGCGAATACATATCAAATATTCCATAAAATGCCAGCACACTGCAATGAAAAGAAGCCACCTTGAACATCACATACATCTTCAAAGAGCTATTACACGAATTGCTTAAACTTCCCAAATAATGAATAAGAAAAAGTAATTAGGTCAGCTTGCCATTCAGTAAATTGTCTTTAGGAGAGCTGATCTTCTTCCCCAAAGGAGTTATCTCTGGTCCCCACTCCAGAAATAACCTCAGCCCTGCACCCCAGCCAAGCTGGCTGGAGTTCTGATTCCCATCGCCCAGACCTTGTTTGCTTCCTCCCGGCATTTCACACTGGAATATACTGTAAACATCCTGGCATCGATTTAGAGGCTGTAGATCCTGAATGCTCATTTGAAATGCCAGCTAACATGGAGAAACCCATTCCTTAGAAGCTCCAACAATAAGTCCACCTGTCCCTTTGGAGCAGATCCCTTGGCCCTGGGTCTTCTTCAGATTCTAGACAATGAGCTCTATGTCTCATGCGCTGTTGTATCCTTATGATCTAGCATACCGTGTAGTACAAAGTACATAATAAATGTGTGAGAAAAGATTAAAAGTGAACAAATAAATGAAAAAATGAACAATGTTGTTGAGACAGCTCCCTTAATTTTTTTTCTTTCCTTTTTTTTTTTTTTTTAAAGAAATTAGTGCTAGAAAATACTTCATTTCTTTGGAGAAGCAGGTTTGGTTTTTGTTGTTGTTGTTGTTGTTGTTTTCCTTTCTGAAAATAAGAACCACACAATTAATTTCTGTTTTTCACTTTGCTGTGCAGAAACACAGAGCTAACTTTGAGGTCAAATTGTAGCAATTATGTAGGCCCTGATTATGTTTGTTTTTCCCTGGCTTTTGTCTGGCTTTTTATTTTTACTTTTTATTGACATATAATACCTGACCTTATCCATATTTGTTGTGGTCATCTTAAATCTTTTGTGAATAAAGTAGGAAATGAGCATATTAAAGAATCTAAATGAGCCCTGGCTGGTATGACTCAGTGGATTGAGTGTCGGCCTGCAAACCAAAGGGTCGCTGGTTCAATTCCCAGTCTAAGGCATATGCCTGGGTTGTGGACCAGGTTCCCAGTAGGGGGCGCACAAGGGGCAACCATACATTGATACTTCTCTCCCTTTCTTTCTCCTTCCCTTTCCCTCTCTAAAAATAAATAGAATCTTTTTAAAAAAATTTAAAAAGAACCTAAATGCAAACCAAAACTTGGAAGGTATACTTCACTAAGACTTTTTTATACACACACAAATCAAAATAATTTTGAAATTCAGGACTTCTCAAGTCACAGATTTTTTTTTTTTAAAGAACAGTTGCAATTTCCTCCTTAGAAATCTTCACTTGAATTACTTCCTTTTCTTCCATTTTGACAAGAATTTCTTTTCCTCACAAATGTCCAGAATTCTTGGCTATAGGAAACTGAATTGCCCTCAAATTGTCTTCCTGTATGTATTTAAGGTAGAGATGCTTGTTTCTGTTTGCAATGACTTTTTTCTTGGGTTTTTAAAGTTTCAGAGGAAGTTTCAAACTATTCTGGGAGATAAAGGGGAGTTGGCGGGGGAGAAATTCTGTTAAATTTACAAAGCTGAACAACTGGGCTGCGGCCAAAATAGTTGCATATATGTGGGTAAAATTCTTAGGACAGAAATGTCTGAAATGTTTGGGAAATATTTGCAAAATCTCACTGTGATTATAACAGTGTTTTTGCCAAGTGTTTCAAGCAACATTAACTGTACAAACATTTTTACACATTTCTGTGGGGTAGCATTTCCCCATTGATGAAGGATTTGTTGTTAAAATTCCAAACACTAGTCTCTCCAAGATATTTAAAAGAAATATTTCTATATTTGAAATGTCTGCCAACAAATACAACAGCCAAAATATGTTGGCTGTTAAAATGAGGAGTTTGTTTCTGAAATGTACTATTTCTTTACAATAATATTTGCCCATTTCAGTGGCAGCTGCAGAAATGCTTTCACAGTCAAATTAACTTACTATTAAAAATGGGCAAAGGCAGAGTGATCAGAGTGATTTGCTTTTTCCTTTTGGCCTGCTCTACTATAACTGACCCAAATTACACACGCCTTTATCAACAGATGCACCAGCTGCTGCTTGGCCAGGTACCCATTCTTTCTCTTTAACTAACTGTGTTCACTGACAGAGGAAATTAGCCAAAGCAGCATTTTCAGGTAAGTGTCCATTTTGTCTTATAACGACCACGTGCCACTAGAGTGCTCAGTCACATGTAGGCGATTGCTAAATTTCTTAATTTAGAAACTTTCTGACCCAATTTTATTCTAATACTCAGTCTCAAGATAAATATAAAAACAGGAGCCAAATTCGAGAGTTGAGAGCCCTGGATGAGACCATATTATGGTAATTCATTCACTTAACAAATATTGGCTGAGTGTTTAATGCTTGCCAGGCAATGTAGCAGGCACTGGGGATACAATGATGAGTAGGAAGGAAAGGTTTCCCAGAGACAGAAACAGGGTGCTTGAGAAGCTTAAATAACAACAATAACTAATCACCTGGGAGAATCCAAAAAAAAAAGCAAAGCCTGTCATAACAGGCATAAATGGAAAGGGAGCAATTTTTAACTTTCTATTCTCAAGGTGCTAAAGCAGGTAGAATCTAGCAAATGTTAACCGGTGGATGAGAATGCCGGCCAGGGCAAGTAAATCCTGTCGAATTGCTTTTAAACCATGAAGTGCAAAAATAAGTTTGTTCCTCCAGTCCACCACCACAACAAAGCCAGAGGTTAGCAAATGGGTCTAGGAATTTTTAGAGGGTGAAAAAATCCTTTAAATCAAAATTGCTCACGCTGTAAAGATAAAAGGCTGAACTATAGTTCAAATTTATTTTCTATAAAATGGAATATATATTTTACTTATTTTTAAGAGGGTTTGGACTATAAAAGTACTATTTATTAAAGTAATTTTTAATGTTGCAGAAAATTTTAAAAGTGAATAAAAGCCACCCAAAGCCCCACCATCCAAATACCACCATTCCTATTATGATGGTGAGTTTTTAGAATATTTCTATCTCTAACATAGGTTTCTTTATTTTGTTTGTACAGAGCTGTAATTATACCACAAATAATTTTTATTCTGCTAAATATTAAATAGCAGCCTTTTCATGTTATTAGTCTCCATAAGCAACATTTTAATATCTGCACCGTAGCTTGATGGTCATAAAAATTTGAATTGGTCTCTCCTAAAATTGTCTTAAAAAACCCAAAAAACAAACACGCACACACGCACAACAGAAAAAAAGGTGCCCTGCTGCTGTTTAGCCTCCATTCATTCATTGTTAGTAATTTACCCAAAGAGCATTAATGTACAGCGTCTATGCTTCAGGCACCAAGCAGGGTGGTCCGCAAGGTAATCAGTCCTTGGAATAATGGTCTCCAAAGCAAGGAGACATACTCCCTCACTTCATTTGGTTCCTGGCCGTTGTTACCACTGTGCTTCAGCTCTGTTTTGTGCAGATTAAATCAAATAACTGAGTTATGCTATAAGAGCAATTTCTAGTAGGACAGGAATGGGGAATGGGCAGCAGTAACAAGAACCCAGACTCATCTGAGCTGGCACATAACAGAATCTGCCCTCAGGGTCCCTGCCCACAGTGAGAGAGGCAAGGACCAGCACACGTCAGCTGCGCACTGGCTTCCAAGCTCTGGCAGTGCTTCCCACGCAGGCCTGGGTTACCTAAGCCGCAGTAAGTCTAGTCTGGAAAGCTGAACGGTCATGTGAGGAGGCAACGCCAAGTCATAGAATTACGCCTGGACCAGTGGTGTAGTAGACCTGAGTTCTACTCCTGGTTCTTGCCCAAGCGTAGAGAATGCATTTGACATATCTGAACCCTAAATGTTCTCATCCATAACATAAGGATGGAGCTAGACATTCTCTAAGAGCCCTTCCTGAATAAATCTGTGATTTTATGAGGCTATAAAGAGCAGGGCTCGCAGTCCACAAAAGTACTAAATCCAACCATCTTTCCACTTTCTAAGCATCATTTCAGAGACCAGGAGCGAAGGAAAAAACAGCCCCTTGCTGTTCTAGAAGTTATATACCTTCCAGGTCAGTTACTGAGGTATTCTGAGATGTGATCAATCCCCGAGTCTGGCCAGTAGGGCCAGTGAGGCCAGAGTGGGGGTCTGAGCCTCTGGATCCTCCTGAAAGACAGTCAGCTGCGTTCTCTTCTATGACCACCAGTAACACCTTCCCCACGGACCCACAGAGAGTACCTGACCAGATCAAATCTGCCTTCTAATGGAAAAGTTCAAAGTATTGCCTTAAATGACTATAGGTCACACTCTCGTTATACGACATTCCCTGACAATATGGAAACTAAAGGACAAACTATCTTCATTATTGAAAATTTATTTTCATTTCTTTTTCAAAATGATTATCATTTCCATGATGTTAGAGTTTTCTTTATAAATTCTTTAATAATGAGAGAACAGTCTATATCATCTAACATACACAAAATTAATAAGACTACCTCAAAAATAAAAAATATTTTGTCAAACAATTTAGATACCTACTTACAAAATATAAAATGAATATACATCCAGTAGGTAAGCAAACTTTGCAGTTAATAATTAACTTTTCATCTAATAATCATACAACATATTCTTTTTTTAACATATACTTTCAATTACAGTTTATATAGAATATTATTTCGTATTAGTTTCAGGTGTACAGCATATGTAGTTAGACAATCATATACTTTACAAAGTGTTCCCCCTGATATTTCAGTACCTACCTGGCCCCACACATCATACAATGTATTCTTTTAATTTTTATTTATTGATTTTAGAGAGAGAGAAAGAGAGAGAGAGAAATATCAATTTGCTGTTCTACTTATTTATGCAGTCACTGGTTGTTTCTTGTAGGTGCCCTGACCAGAGATCGAACCCACAATCTTAGTGTATCAGGATGACACTCTAACCAACTGAGCTACCTGGCCAGGGCACACAGTGTATTCTTAAAATCACCTCTATTCTACCTAACCCTTAAAGTCAAGGTCTATGACTTTTTTTTAAAAAGGAAGAAAATTTATATCATAAACAAGTGGACAACAGGGCATGCATTCTACCCTGCTTTGCAGGAATTATTCTTACCAAAAAAAAACAACCCTCACTTATCTGAAGATCAGGAAGCCAACAACAATAACAACAAAAAGTACCAACAGCTCACAATTACCCAAGCACACACATTCCTTCTGGTGTGTTAGTCATGGTCCCCTCCCTCAGCTGGGTACATTAAACAGAGGTGTTGAGTTCGTGTGTGTCTTTTTCCATAGCAATATCCCACGAAGTAGCTGAACACAAGAAAAAAATCATGTGAACAGCTTCATAGGTAACTGAAAGATATAAAAAGTTTCCTCTAAAAAACAAAAGTTCTAAAAAACAAAAGTTCTGACACATATGAACTGATAACTCACATAAGAGGAAATAAAAATATTAACAAAAACATGCAAAAATGTTCACCGTCCTAGTACACAAAGAAACTGATATACTCTACACTAAATATACAATAACCATTTTGGAAATCAATATGGTGATATGTAACTTGTATCATAAAAATGCACATGCAATTTGACTCAGTAATCTCACTCCTAGGAATATATCTTAAAAAGTAATTTGTTAGAAACATTGGAATGCTTTGCAAAATTTGGTACATCGGTGTAAAAAAAAGTCTTTAATCAAAACAAAACCAATCATAATAAAGTCCATGAAAAAGTATTAAATAAGAAAATACTAAGAGGCCCTGACTGAGTTGCTCAGTTGGTTAGAGTGTCATCCAGATATATGAAGGTTGCAGGTTCAATCCTCAGTCAAGGGCACATACAAGAAGCAACAAATGAATGCATATATACGTAAAATAACAAATCTCTCTCTCTCTCTCTTCCTCTCTCCCCTCCCCCAAAATCAAAAATTTTTTAAAAAAATTTAAAACTATGATTAACAATACAAATGTTTATGTTCAGTAGGAATGTAACTATATCAATATGTGTATATATATGCAAAGACTAACAGATAAGGTACAAAAATAAAAATTGTTGTGGTAGAGCAGGAATTTCCAGTATTTTTCATCTCATGTCACACATAAACTACCAAAATTCTGCAGCACACCAAAAAATATATTTTTTGCCAATCTGACCAAAAAGAGGTATAATTTTTATTCATTCACACCAGACAGCTATTGTGTTGGTTGTCATTTTTCTATTTGACAATCTAAGGGAAAAGAGGTGAGTGCCTCTGACTAAATAGTCAGGTATTACACGTTTTAAAAATTCTCGCCACACAGTGGGTGAAAGTCACTGTTAGAGTGATGAAACTTAAGGAAATTTCATGCAAAATCTTTAAGTGTTATTGCTACCTCATCTTCTAAATGAAAAATATGTAACCCAGATGATTTTTTTAAAAATCACTTAATGTCAACCTTTGCCACATTCCTTCCACCAGCTAATAAAATACATAAAATCTGAAGACTGTTATCTAAAAAATAATAACCAGTTAAGAAAATACTCCCTTAAGAATGTGATTTGTGGTTAATAAAAATACTAATAATAAATGTAAGTCTTTTCAGTGCCCCTGGGATGTCCATCACTGGTTGGTACTACAAACCTAAGAATTCTTACAATAACCTTTCCTAGTTTGTTGAATTCTCCTGAGCTGTTTTTCACACAAACTGAAGAATTTCATCTTGTGGCATTTGTAAAATATGTTATCTATGGAGTACTAACGGGAAAACACAGAAATATTTTTGGCCTCTGTTGCTCATTTATCTGAAGACATTTCACTTTCCTCCTTTGTCTGAGACCTTGGAAGGTGAACTTTGGATGCCCCTCATTGCTTAGTGGAGTTATATATTATCACTCTCCCTTTTCTCTCTGCACACAATTAACTGTCTATGTCAAATTGGCTTCTCCACCTTCCCTTCTAGAAAGCACTAGCTCCCTGGGGAGTCATTCTTGGGAGAAAGGAAAGCTAACAGACTACAGTAACTGTCAGAATTCAGGGAATGAAGACCCTCTGTGGGGTCTGCCAGCTCGTCACCCAGATCTGTGGCAGAGATCTCGGGGCTAGGCCACCTCCTTCCGCTGCCCGTGGTTCAGCATTCACCGGGGCTGTCTCTGGGGGCACGTGGCCTCCCAACTGCAGAAGTTAATTTTTAGAGGTGTTGGGTCTCCTTTCCCTTCCTGATAGAGGACATATTTGCAACAAGAAAAAGACTTTCAAGTTAATCTTCTGATAAAACTAGCATGAAGGGAGGTTTCTCCATATCTTTTATTATTGAGACAAATTAACCCTAACTCAGTTTTTCTCATTATAGTCTTCTTGGTTTATGAGGCAATAGGACTCTAAACTCCTTAGCATCTTTCAGGTACAGAACAGATTTCTCTTACAAGCATTCCTTCCCTTGATGGAAGACAGGGTTATTCTTTCTCCAACTTTATTGCTTCTTTATAAACAAAAGACCCAAAGGTTCTGTCAGTAGGCTCTTAACTCCCTGGTCTGAAGTCAGGGACTTCCATCACTCCTGAAGTAACAGAATCCTCCACACCTTATGACCCTTAGTTAGAGACCACAGGCCTTTCTTCCTTAGGTTTATTATCCCAAAATACAAGGGCTCTGTTATTACTTGCACATTATTATCTTCGCATCCATCAATTCCTTCTGTCCCTAACATAAAAAAAAATTCCTCCAGGTTTTGGGTCTTTTATGTGTTAAAAGAACCAACAATGTGTACCGAGCAAATGAAGCACACTACATTATTTAATGGGTTGGGCCAGATACTTAAGAGTTTTGCCTAAATTTTCTTGATTGCTGCTTTAGTGAGAGTCTTCCAGAACAGAAACTGAAAGGCCAGATACCCAGGGGAAATAGGTGTCAGCAAATCATTATCTTGATTCCCGTTTAGCCCCAGATATGAGCTATTAACAGACTTGTCTAAACAACCAACCAAATGGCCTATCCCAAACCTCCCACAGCCCCACTGTAAGGTTGTACGTTGCCCCCACACAGAGCCGCTCCTGGAGTTGCAGGCCCCAGCGGGTAGTGTGGGTGTATAGACCAATGCAGTCTACGCACGCCGGTCCCACAGGTTAAAGAGTCATGGTCATGTTCCTACATGTGCCATTTCATTCACCATCCAAAGAAAACTATGTGTGTCAGTTCAATAATAATGTAAAATGCTGAAAGCCATACCTTGAGGCAGTCATAAAGTGGTATGGTTAGGGAAACACAGAAAAGAGGTAAACACAGAAAATAAGAAAGCAGAGGAAGCCCTGGTCAGGTGGCTCAGTTGGTTGGAGCATCACCCTGTACACCAAAAGGTTGCAAGTTCAGTTCCTGGTCAAGTCACATGGCTGAGTTGTGGGTTTGATGCCTGGAAAGGGCACATATGGGAGGCAGACAATCATGTTTCTCTCTCACATTGATTTTTCTCTCTCCCTTCCTCTCTCTCTAAAATTAATAAGCATACCCTTCAGTGAGGACTTAAAAACAAAAGAAAGGAATACATACAAAGGAAAACATTATGAAACATAAAATATGCCTCTTTGATTCCAAACATCATTGGTAAATATCAAGCTCCAGTCAGTGGCTTTTAACAATGTCATGATTAGCCTAGCGAATCAGAGCTGGGGCTTTATACCAGGGTAGATCTTCCGTAGCATTCTGCGCTCCATTCCAATCACAACATTGAAATGCAGAGCTAGCTCTTTCTACTGCCATGGTTTCCTTGATCTCTATTAAGGCGAAGTATGAATGTAGGTAACCAAATCAGTTACCACTAAGCAGGAAAAACAGGAACTCTCAGAAACCTCAGTTGTACAAATCCTTCCCCAAAATCCTCCTGCCAAACTTTTAACCTACTGACTTACTGTGAGTGGTAATAAAAAGCAAAGCTTTGGTTATGCGTCATAGTTCCTATTTTGATTAAAGTTCTAAGTTATAGAGCTTCCACTTTTTTCTTCAAGTTGGCCGGGCCTGCTATTTTTATATATGAAAACAGCCATCATGCACCTTTTTTCTCTCCAAGGGCTTCCCAACAATCTATTTATAGGACTGGAAGTTTTCCAAACCCAAACAATTTACTGTGCTATTTTCACGTCTGACAATTTTGGTTTTGCTTTTATCTTATCCTAAGGGGAAATCAATTGCCCAGCAAATTAATGTATCCCTCGTCTTTTCATCCTTAAAGACCAATGATCAAAGCTGATTTAGGTCTCAACTGGTCTACCTCTGACTCTGAGTGGGTGTTAACCCTCAATAACAGGGTTGTTGGGCTAAGCAACAGACAGGGCATCCAGGGACAGCGGTTCTGGTCCGCATTTCTCTTTCTGAATCCCTGGGATGCCTTGAACAAGTCACTCACTATGTTATCTTAGTTTCTCTGACAATAAAATATGATTGTTACCAAGCAGTCAAAGGAATATATTTTGTTATTTTTTAAATTAAGAAATAATTAAAATATAGTGGTATCCACTACTGCCAATTATATAACTTTAAGCAATCAGCTCAATCCATAGCCAGCCAATCCACACCTGGAACTTCATAAAACACAGTCCAGCACACGCAGGAATTAGAAACCAGGGAAAAAACAGGCTATAGTTGCACTCACAACGAAATGTGTTTTCCTGAGGCCCTGGAACCAGTCTACAAGCAGGAGCTACTAGACCCACTCGAGCACCTGCAGCCGCAGCACAGGTGCTTGGGGCAATCTCACCTGCAATGTCAGGTTCCCATCGGGGCCTGCGGTGCTCCATGAGGACTCCAGCACATCGAGCCTGCCGAAGCCATCCCACAGATCTGAATGACATCAGGCCTTGGTCTATTTCAAGTCCTTAGGGGTTCAGGGCCTACCAACTACGCATCCATACTGGGAATATTTGGGGAATCCAGGCCCCTAGGTATGAGCAGTTTATGAAACCCCGTGGGAGAGAGGGAAGAAGGAACTCAAAAAATGAGACATTTTAGATGTATAAGGTCATCCCAAAGCAAATTCCTGAGACTGGCTTGGGGAGCGGGGGTGAAAGGAAGACCCTCAGGTCCATCATAGTTTAAACCAGAATTGCTGGGACCATCCTGGTCCACAGACCTCTCTAGAACATAAGAAAGTCAAACAGAGAGGAGTCTTCTAAGGTACGCCCTTTGCAACAGGCACTTTGACTAGAGATCCTCTTTCGTCCTTGGGTCTCTGGCATGGTCTGGGAGCTCTGGGACCCTGGAGAGCGCACAGGCCGGCTCTTCCACCTCAGCAGCCAAGCATCACCTTGGTAACACAATGGTGGTCCCGCAAATACACCTGCCTAAATATTGGTGCCAAAAAAAAAAAAAAGAACAATTTACTGTAAGTATTAACATTTTGAAAGTTTTACTTATCGTTGTTTAAGATATGAGGAGGTTTTACCCCCTGTGCTGGCTGCTGCGTATTTCTTAACTCACTCAATTTTCTTTTCTATTCTGCTCACCTAAATCAGAGTATTTTCACCTCACCAGTCCCACTGTGCAATGTCCCATAAAGGTCTGTCATTCCACAAAAGCAGGCGACAGCTTGACTGCGCTGGTCCAGTAACATCAAGGCACCTCCTCCACCCCAAGCTCAACTTCCCATTAAAAAAAGGAAGTGATGGGGCTGGAAGAGAGCCCTCAGTTGTTGTCATTGTTATTGCGAACCTTTAAATAGACACTTTTATCTGTAAAGTGTTTTGGGTTCTGCTCACAAAGACCCTGTGGGAAGGTCAGTGCTGCTGGCCCCTTCTCTGACATTTATCCATGCCCTATGCTACATTATTACCAGAAAATGGGGCTCATAAAGTGAAAACTCCTCCCCAAAAATGAAACTGGGATTCTTCGAAACTTAAAAAGCTTCAGTGCTCTCTTTGGTAGCACAAACGCAAAAGACTGGAACGATACAGAGATTAGCATGTCCCCTGTGCAAGGATGACACGCAAATTTATGAAGGGTTCCATATTTAAAAAACAAACAAACAAAAACCTTTAAAAACTTGAAAGGATTCTTTTCATTCATGTGATTATGAAGATCAAAATTAATTTGGATGGTCCTAGCCAGGTAGCTAAGTTGGTTGAAGCGTCATCCCTACCCCAAATGATTCAAGCTCAGTTATCCATCAGGGCACCTACTTAGGTTGCAGGTCAGGATCCATGAGGGAGGCAACTAGTTGATATTTCTTTCTCACATTGATGTTTCTCTTTCTCTCCCTTCCTCTCTCTCTAAAGTCAGTAAACATATCCTCTGGTGAGGATTTTTTTTTGTCAAGAGAGAGAATATTTTTTTAAAAATTAATTTAAACGAACAATCTCTGAGGAATGTCTGCTAGTGTGTTAACACCATGCCTTTTGCACTAAAAAAAATTTCTTTAGACACTTTTCTCCTTTGACATTTTTTATCTTCTATGTCATTAAATCAATTTTATATGGCAAGACACACAAGGAAAATTTCAGAACTGTGGTAATATTAATTTTGACTAAGCAAATACAGAAAATTAAAATAAAAAACACAGCTTCTTTTCAAAATGTTTACATATTACTAATTTCTCTGGTAAGATTTTTGTTCTCACCTTGGGGTTTAAGTCCATAGTTTTTGTTTCTTAAAAAAGCAGTTAAGGCAAATGGGCTCAATATATTTTCAGCCTCTAAAAATAAACATCTTTCTTTTGGACAACAATCCTAACTTTAAAGTTCTAATTATTCCCAAGACAGAACAGACCAGTTAATCAGCAATTTGCAAGAGAAGAGCTCAGGTAGGTTACAGAAATTCTGCCAGGAATCCCTTGGCCTGCCCCCCACCTGTAATTTCCAGCAAATTACAGTACTTTGTTAGCTCTCAACAACAAAAGAGGCCCACAGGGCAGGGAGGGCGGGAGAGAGGCAGTGGAGAGGTGGAGGGCGGGACTGCAGGGCGGTCACTGTGGGAGCTGTTCTAATGGGGGAGGGGACGGGGAATGGAAGCGTTGCTCCAGGAAAAGGCAACCTCTAGTACTAAAGTATGTTTAAATTTTTATGTCATTTTCTACAACAAAAAAAGGTTTAAACTCATGGACACAGACAGCAGGGTGGTGATTGTGGAGGGTGGGGGGAGGTAAGAAAAGGACATGGGGGGGATAAATAGTAATGGGAAAATTTCAATAAAAATAAAATTAATTTTTGTTAAAGTAAGTTTAAAAATTGAAAAGTACAAAGTCTGGATGCCCTGAAGGATGGTTATCTAATAGATGTAAGTCATTTATAAGTAAAAAGAAACAAGGAAGGGAGAGAAGGAAGCAAATAAGCCAGGAAAGCAGAATGAATAGGAAGATTAAGCCAAGGAAGGACTTAACTGTCCTAATCCTGGTGCTTAAAGTCCTTGAAAAAAATAACCTGCCACAAAAAGATACAAGTAGCCAACAAAAGAATAAACAGCCTAACAGATATCTCTGTCAAATCACACAGAGTTCACTGGAGGAAAAAAGTCGGTGAGAGCCAAAATCATGAACAACCCAGATAGTTTACATAAATAAAGTTCTGGAAAGGTACTTCCTGAGCAATGGCCTGAGTCCTCCCGTTCACTTTACGGTTTCCGTTATATTCTATGGCCCGACCATGGCTCACTGAGGAAGCAAGGGTGCCATCCATTATCCAGCTTGATTTAGTGAAGGAAAAGAAATGCGGATTTTATAATTTCCCATACAGGCTTTCCTCCCACATTTTAGAGTACAGTGAAGTCAACCCCTTCACCCGCATAACCACATAAATCAGGGAAAATTAAATCAGTCTTTACGATCGAGAATGTAAAGACTGTCAAATCCATTCTAAATCCACTCATATCTACAGCCACAGGCATATGAACACTCAGACAATTCCATTGGTGTATTTCACATCAGTCTGATTAGGGAATATTGAAATTCGCTTTTCAAATGTTAACAGATGTATGTAGCTCCAATAATATTGGAAAGGCAAAGCTACAATAGGATTTATGCGGCTTCTTAAGTACACATATTAATGAGAATTTGTTTATTAAACAATAGTTTCCAAGCCAATACAGAAATAATATACTTAAAAATCAATTTTTTAAAAAGACAAACAACCTGGTAGGAAAATAAGCAAAAGATATGAACAGGTGAGTCATAGAAGAGGACATTAAAAAAACAAAACAAAACCAAAACACAAACACTAAATATCCAAAAATAAGTGAATAGATAAACAAACTGTAGCACAGTCACACAATAAAATATGAAACAATGAAGATGAATGAATCTGTCCTGGTGGGTAGCTCAGGCAGTTACAGCATCATCCCCAAAATGCCAAGATTGAAGGTTCAGTCCCCAGTCAGGGCACGTATAAGAAACAACGAATGAACAACCAAACAGGGGGAACGACAGATTGATGTTTCTCTCTTCTCTCCCTCCCTCTCTGGCTTCCTCCTTTCCTTCCTCTCTAAAGTCAATAAATAAAAGATTTTAAGAAAATGAATGAATCAGAATTATACAACATGGATGCATCTCACAAATATAAAGTTGAAGGAAAATAAGCAACTTGCAGAAGAATGCATACAGAATGGTGCCACTTATACAAAATCTTTAAAATATTGCCTAGGGACCCATGCTCGCTGGATCCATTGTTCATGGTCAATATCCATCATGTGTGACACTATCAGCTGTTAAAGACTTTGAAAATCACCCTTAACATTCACACTCAACAAAATTCTAAAGAAATGCCTGAGAATGATGAATCAAATTCAACATATCAGCCATCTCTGAGGAGGAAGAAAGGGTCACATCAACGTTATAAATATTTTGTGTTTTTTTAATTTTGATTTTGATTTTAGAGAGATGGGAAGGGAGAAAGAGAGGGAGAGAAATATCAATGTCAGAAAGAAACATCAGTTGGTTGCCTTCTGTATGCACCCCAACCTGGGACCGAACCTGCAACCCAGGCATGTGCCCCAATTGGTAAATGAACCGGTGACCTTTTCCATTTGTGGGAGGCCGCTCAACCAACAGAGCCACACTGGCCAGGGCAAAGTATTTTGTTTCTTAAGTAGGATACTAAAGTACATAAATACTTACTGTATAACATACTTTTCCATAGGTCTTAAATAATACTCAACAATTTAAATAATACACACACCGCGCACCAAGAGCTTTGAGCCAGGAATCTGGGGACTGCAGTTTTATTCCGGGTTCTGCCGGTTACCTGTAGGACCTTGCCACTCCTGATCCTGGCTCCTCATCTGTGAATTAAGATGGTTTGGGCATCATCCAGTCCTAAAATTCTGAACTGAATTCAACGTGATGAGTGTTGAACTCTGGACTAATAACTACCCATCACTACTGTCACCATCCAAGGTGTAACTCATACATGAGCCGAGGCTTTCTGGCTCACTATGGATAGCTCAGGGACATTTTTAAAGTTACCCCAGAAATGGCCTTTAATCCCGCGCTTCTCTCCTTTGTGATGATGCTAGACCTTTGAGAGTTGGCTTGTTAGATTTAAGAAAGAGGATCAATGTATATCAGTAAAAAGCAGCCAGTTTAATTGACCCAAGACAAAACAGACTTGTTTTAGTTGTGCTTATAGGTTATTTTATATAATTGTGATACTCCTGAGGTGGGGAAGCTGAGACCAGTAGCATTAATGATTTATTCAAGAGCATAAAACTGTCTGAGGCAAATCCAGAATTAGAATTTATAACTGGGCCCTGGCTGGCGTGGCTCAGCGGACCGAGCACCTGCCTACGGTCTGAAAGGTTGCAGGTTCCATTCCCGGTCAGGGCACATGCCTGGGTTGAGGGACAGGTCCCACACATCAATGTTTCTCTTAGTCCTTTCCCCTCTCTCTAAAATAAATAAACAAAATCTTTTTTAAAAAGAATTTATAATTAGTATCTTACAAATGATACTGAACTTACTCAACTTTTGATCACCCCTATTAGTAACCATTATTTCTTACACCCTGAAGAACTCATCTTAAAAAGTCCTGTTCTATTCCCTAATTGCAACTTTATTTAATAATTGACCCAGACTTGCACAGTGCACAAAGCAAATAAACCAGCAGATCCTTAGATCACTCAGTAAATCATTGTAGATTTTAATCTGTCGGTCACAGATCTGGTACACAACATTTAGTTTTTAAAATGTGCTATGATTTCAAATAAAAAAATTGTAATAACTATGCACAGTGTCAGATGGGCACTAGGCTTATCATGGTGATCACTTCACAAGTTACATAAATACCTAATCGCTATGTTGTACACCTGAAACTAATATAATATTGTATATCAGCTGAAATTGAAAACTAAATTTTGAAAAATAAAAGCATAAACAAAAAATATGAAAATAAAATAAAATAAATAAATGACATTTCCTCTAACCACTCAGATTATGGTTTTCATACTATAATTTTAAGGAAATTGTTATAAGGGAATTTTTTTTCATTCAAATCTCAAAATTAGAGTGCCTTTTTGTCCTTTTTGAGTTTGTGTTTCTCTTTAATTCTCTACTTCCAAAGAACCATCCATTACTGTGCACCTGTATTGATAAATGGTAAGTTCTAACTAAATGGTTAACACCCAGTCTTACCTAACCATTAAATCTTAGCATTCTGACTGGTAAGTGGGAAAGTAGATTGAGGGGGTGGGGGGTGGGGAACGGATGAAAAATTAACTGCTGTGCAATTTAGAAGCTGTTTTTTTTTAGAGTGCCAGCCAGCAGTGCAACTCTTTAACAGATATTCAACTATTAAAAAGTTGTTGAATCAAGCTATGGAAATAGCAGTTGCCTCCAAAAAACAGATTTGATTCCTGAAACAAGCAGAACTTTGTGAAATCATCCCCTCCCCTAGGCTTCCCTTATAACTTGATAGAGAGCTTGCAAACTAGTTTCCATTCCATTTCTAAAGATGGCATAAGTTTCTCATCTGAAGAAAACGACCAGAATTGTCTCTGAGTTTTCCCTAAAGATACATATTTGCCAATTCTGTGGGCACAGTTTTAAGATCTGATATGAGGTCACATCACCTCAGGGAAAGAACAGAATGCACTTCTGTATATACTAAATTATCTTCTTTGTTACAACATGTACAATGACTCCGTTAGAAATTTCTCTGGGTTGTTTTTTTTTTTTTTAAGATTTTATTTATTTATTTTTGGACAGAGAGGACGAGAGGAAGAAAGTGAGGGAGAGAAACAACGATGTGGGAGAGAATCAACACGCCCCCTACTGGGGATCTGGCCTGCAACCTGGGCACATGCCCTGGCTGAGAATCGAACCGGCTACCTTTGGTTTGCAGGATGACGCTCAACCTACTGAGCCGCACTTGTAAGGGCTTGTCTGGATTAAAAAAAAAAAAAAAAATTATGTCTGTCTACACCTGAGATTCAGTATATCTTCTAGTTCATTAAAATAGTTAGAAATTATGTACCTTCCTATGAAGATAAACTTCCAAAAACAAGACTAATCCTTCTGAACCTCCAATAACGCAGATTACAAGATTCTTAAATTTTCTTTTCATGGAATTTCAGACTACAGTTTTGAGATTTCAAAGAAATATCTTTCCCTTCTCTCAAAGCCTTCCCCCTGGAAATATCCCTGACCTGTCCCCAGTCCCCAAAACACATAACATAAAACCCTCAAAAAGAAATACTCTCTAGCCCTGGCTGGTATAGCTCAGTGCATTGAGTGCTGGCCTGCGAACCACAAGGTCACCAGTTCGATTCCCCAGTCAGAGCACATGCCTGGGTTGCGGGACAGGTGCCCAGTGCGGGGGTTGCGAGAGGCAACTATACATTGATATTTCTCTCCCTCTCTTCCTCACTTGCTTCTCCTCTGTCTAAAAAAAATTTTTTTAAAAGAACAAATTTAAAAAAATAAATAAATAAGAAACACCACCTAAATTGATTTCTCCCCGTCAGTGTACAATTAGAGAACACTCCTCCCAAAATGCCTTATACATATCATAATATTTTCCTGAGTAGAACCAAAACTAGAACCATTGAAGGATATGAAGAAGTAGGAGCACTAAGACAAAACGAAATCTGTGTAATCCTTTAGTTGAAACTCCTCCAACTTACTTTGTTATGAAGCTGAACAACTCAGTACAGTACTGAAATGTTATGAAGCTGAACAACTCAGTACAGATTAAAAAACGTTATCTCAATATTTGCACATTCCTTCTGACAATCTACAGTGCAATAAAAATGAAATTATCAGTGATGTCTCGTTTTAACTTGAAAGTAATAACGGGTTAATTCTCCAAATTTGTAGGCTCTTTTTGATAATAACGATAAAATAGTAACAGGAAGAGTTAATATTTATTCACTACTTAATTTGTGCCATGCATTTTACATATACCATCCCTTTAATCCTCACAAGTCCATAAGATAGACACTATCTACCCCATTTGGGGAAACAGAGAAGTTAAGTTTAACTTGCCCAAGACCAAGCTGCAAGTTACTGGCAAGATGTGCTTGAACAGAAGTATGCAGGCTCCACATTCCATGTCCTTTAAAAGAAACTTCCTACCAGACAAGATCTATCTAATCTACTCACATATCCCAGGATTCTATAGAGAAACTTACCAGAGCACATATCATATTGATCTCTCAACATAGGAAGTAATTAACAGATTAATACAGTGACCAAACTAAAATGGGCCTATGTTAATTTATATTTTCTGCCTTTTCTCCTCTGTGAGGAGGGGGAAATAGTGAAACCTTTCTGCTCACTGTTTCAGTGGCAGTTAACTGGCAAACTTGTGTAATAAATTAACTAACAGAACTGGTTTAACAACACAGAAGAAGCTCAAGGTCTCTAAATTCTAACCCTAGGTATGTCACTGATTTGAAAGGTGATCAAAAGCATTTAACTGAAGTTACATTTAATGTTTATGTGACTTTCAGAACACAGTCTAAAAGGAGAACTCATCTTTATGAAGCCTCCCTAAGGTACCCTGATACCAAGTGTCTAGGTGAAAAGGAAAAAGCACAAGTCCTAACTACTTTGCATAATTACTACTCGGCCAAGGTTCCAAGTGTTCATAAACATTCAAATGGGATAAACATAACTGTCCACAATGATCTTCTCTAGGGACAGACACTGCAGGAATGGAAAGTGAAAATAATATGAGGAAGAGCTTTTGCTTTTTAAATATGTGTACAGTTGTATGTGTGTTGTTGAACTTTTGTAATAATAAAAATAAACTCTTAAGAAATGCTTTTATATATATATATATATATATATATATATATATATATATATATATTTAGTCTTCCAGACTTAATTTTTATCTGTACCCATGAGCTTGACCTCAGATTCCACATTTCATAACCTAACGAAGAGGATAACATTAGGGAGAAAAGCATTCACTCTGCCCCCTCATCCTCTTCAATTAAAACAAGGTTCATTTTATAAAGTTTTTAGCCACTCCTACCCAAATATTTCCATTTCATCAGAAGCAAGAGAAAAGAAATCTTGAAGGACTTCACCCTTCAAGCAGCACTAAAAGGAAAGTAATATCAGAACTTGAGAATTAAGACTGAATATGAAACTCCCTTGACATTCCTCAGGTAACAAATTCCAACCACCCAGGTAGAGGGATACTCTGTCTCTCCTCGCGGTAAAGACAATGTAATGGGCGCCTGAATGTGGAAACTGATGAAAATGCCAGAGAGCGGCCTGCTGCCGCCTTCAGTGCTCACTCACTCGTTCTTTCCAGCCGTGGTTCTTGTCTCGCTGCAAAGAGCTTGCAGAGAAAGATAAAATTAAGAAGTGCTTTGAAATTAAGGAAGATATTTAAATAATGTCAGGCCTCTGCTGAGCCTCTATTTCTCCAGCAATAAAAATACTATTTGCTTCCAATAATGATTTATGAAGATATTTAGCATAAACCCTGAGACATAGCAGGTACACAATAAATGTTAGCTTCCTTCTTTCAGACCTGAGTTTCCAATTGCCAGCTGCATGTCCATCGATCTTTGAGTTCAAAGAACCAGTTAGCCCACCCCACAGCCAGGCCATCATTTTCTCCCACACCTTCTCCCTCTCTCAATTAGTGACAACGACAGTCTTTGGCACCCAATTGAGAAGTCTCTCTTGCATCACCTTTTAATGCCCTCCGACTCTATTCACATCACTCACCTGGGTTTCTGAAAATATTCTTGTGTTTGGATTCCCAGACTCTCCAATACATCTTTCAGAACCTTATCGTGAAACAGAACTCACACCAAGCACCTGCTTTCGTTCCCCAGTGACAAGAGGAATAGAGTCCAAACACCTTTGTATCAAAAACTCCCCAAGATCTAATTACAAAGCACCTATCCAGAGCTCTCCCACCATATCTTGGCAGGAGCTCTAGGCTTTAGTCTGTGCTATTCTTCAGCCTGCGATCTACTCTCCTCCGTTCTCCACCCATCGAAGCCCTACTCATCAATTTACATCGAGCTATATGTCCAGCTCAGATATCAATGTTCTACAAAACTAGCCCTAACTTCCCCAAAGTTGGCATCAATGACCCTTGTTTTCCTCCTACAGCATGTAGCCTGCATTCTCCGTTGGCACGTCTTTCATTCTGTATCGTACTAGCGTGGTTTGTTTACAAGGCTATCTCCCCAGTTCCTGAAGAACAGGGTCCACATCTGAATGATTTCTGTTCACCCCTAAACACCTGTCACTTAGCCCCACGTTCCCCACACCTGAATTGAATGTAATAACTAGCATTTATTACTGTGTTCTATAGTATTCAGCTGTAGGCACTGTACTGTCTGTCTGTCTGTATTATCTCAGCAATACTCCTAACACTCCTAATAAGGTAGGTTGTATTTTGGCCTCTGTTAAAACAGATGAGGAAACTCAGTCGGATTATGTGATTTGCCCAAGTGATACACAGAGTAAATGGCAAAGCCAGGATTTGAACCAAGCTCAGCCTGATTTCAGAAGCATATTCTTAACCATTATACTATACCACAGACATTTCTAAAATTCACTTGTTCTTTTTAATACTGATACGCATGGGAGTATTACTCAAGATCAAGACCCTAGTAAATTATATTATCCTGTCAGCACATGGAAGCCATTTTGGTTCCTCTCTAGCCCACAGGCACAAAAAAGGAGGTCCACATTCTCCCAGATTCGCTTATTCTTCTTCTTTCTTACCCCCATCTCCAACCCTCTGAAAAACAGGCCAGAAGCAAAGTGATTTGCAATTCAATCTTTTCCTTTTGTGGAACACACAACATTACGTTTACAAGGTTTAACAGGCACATAGAACCTAAAAGAATATGTTGGATCATTTCAAAACATACTTTCTCTGTTCAAGCCTGATGTCAGCAGCAGTTGCTAAGAAAACACATAGCCAACTGCAAGACAACACAATGACTCAGAAAGGAGCGAGTCCACTTTCCGAGTCTCAGAAGCCATCACCAACAGAGTCTTATAATCAAATCATCAACCTGTGGTTATAAGCATTTGGGAGTTTCCTTTCATCAGGCTCAGAAGGTAATCTAGTCAGTTCTGGACTAAACAGTATTTATAAAATTAATTATTACCCAACTGAGTTGCATGCAGCTTGCTATAATGAAAAAAAGAATGCAAAGACTACAAAGGTAACAGACTTCCTTTGAAAGACAGGTCCATTAACAGAGAAAAAATTCTTAATGTCATCAAATGACTGACTACAAAGGATAGTCAAACAGGAAAATGCTAGTAACCTTTTTTTTTAACATACAAATGTGAATAGTAAAACACACCTTTAACTCTTTTATAAACAGAATTTATAATAGTCATTCCTTTTAAAAAAATTTTTTCTGAAAAACTACCTCAAAATTTTGAACCAAAAGCTCTAGCATGCATTAGTCTATCAAACAATCTCATCATACATAGCTATAACCTCTCATAGTACTAATAGCTTAGATGTATTTGAGTTGTGGGCTGTTTTTTGTTGTTTTATTTTTTAATTACGTGTTTTGGAGGCATGGGGAACAATCTTGAACAGCTTTATTTTTTTATTTTATTTATTTTTCAATTACAGTTGACATTCAATATTACATTAGTTTCTGGTCTACAGCATACTGGTCAGACATTTATGTGATTTACAAAGTGATCCCCACATAAGTCTAGTACCCAATTGGCACCATACATACATAGTTATTACAATATTACCGACTATAGTCCCTATGCTGTACTTTACAATCCCTCTGACTGTTTTAATAACTGCCAATTTGTACCTCTTAATTCCTTCACCTTTTCAGCCCCCAGCCCATCTGGTAACCATCAGTTTATCTCCACCTATGAGTTTGTTTCTTCTTTGTTTAGTTTTTTAGATTCCACATATAAGTAAAATCATATAGTATTTATCTTTCTCTGACTTATTTCAGCTTTACTTCTTTTATTGCAATTTACACAAGGTAAAAATTACTTTTAAGTAATTAGCATTTTTAAAGTTAAAATTAGCTAACATCTATTGTATGACCCATTAATTAATGTGCCAGACCATCACAGCCAAAAATGAACATTTCAGTCATAATACAATCAGTTTTTTCTCAGATATCACAACTTTTACTCCAAAGCCAAAGTGGGAAAAAACAGATAGTACGCTGTGTAATTAATTCTCACCCCTCCCATCAAACATTAGCTCTCTGATAGCCTGAGCTCTAACTAACTAGATTATCTCTAACTTTGATGAAAAGAATATGTGCAGAACATTGACTAAGATGAGTAGTTTTTTTAAAGAAGATGTATTGTTCCTCCCTAAATGTTGATTACCTTTTCTTTCTATATGAGGCAATATAATTGCTGAAATGAGCAATGAGAATTTTTAATGTGTGCTTATAACTTAAATTTTTAATGTTAAAATTTGCCTAGAAAACTGCAAAACCTTCTTATAACATCTCCCTTCCCAAAAACCTGCCTTTCAAATTTAAGTTTCTCCTTCTGACAAAGTATTTCAATTTTGTCAGTGTATGGGTGTATATTCTTTCTTACTATTCTGAAATATTATCCATAAGTATAGTGTATATATTGCTATTATAATGATGTTACATATAATATTTTGATAAAATGTTTTCACTCTTATAGCCAGTATATTTATATATTTTTAAATATTTTATTTATTTATTTTTAGAGAAGGGAAAGGAAGGACAAAGAGAGGGAGAGAAACATCAATGTGTGGTTGCCTCTCGTGCACCCCCTACTGGGGACCTGACCTGCACTCCAGGCACGTGCCCTGACTGGGAATCGAACTGGTGACCCTTTGGTTCACAGGTCGGCACACAATCCACTAAGCCACACCAGCCAGGGCGCCAGTATATTTATTTTTAATGAATTTTATGTTAATAGGAATGTATGTACACAAAAGTCCATATTACTATTTTGTTTTACTCATCTTTTGTGTAAATAAACTCCAGGTAAACTTTATAATTTATTGTATAACCATGAAAAAGCTATATGTGATTCAGTTTCAAATTCATCTTTAGCACCTTAATAGCTCAAATTATTTAAAATCTAATCATTGATGAATGAAATGATATGACATGTGGAATTTACTTCAAAATAACCCAGCATGCAGTGATAGGTGAGGGTATAGGTAAAAGCAGATCATCAGGACTTGATAATAATTAATTTTGGGTAGTATTTACATAGGAGTTCATTTCACTATTATCTCTGCTTTTGAATATATTTGAAATTTTTCATAATAAAATTTTAAAATATCTAATTTATTATTTCTCCAGTGTCAGGCATAACTTAACCAATTTCTGTTTTACCCACATAGCAATTAATGTTTTACATGACACTTTATTGGTGCCAAACTGCTCTTAAAATACTGAGAAATAGAGTAAATGGAGTCACTATAGTAAAGCTGCTAAATTATTAAAATCAAGTAGGTTAAGCTATGAGAAAATGATTCTATTTTTGTGTTAACTAGCCTAGGAACTTAAGCTTTTGATCTTTCCAGTCCTGCATTAATGCCTGAATATACATCAAACCTCCAGATAACACTCTGGTCACCAGCCGAAAGACTAAGGAAAGAATGCTCATGTCTCCAGACCACCTGACATCTAGACCATTATCCAAGCTGTTTGATATCCACTATCCAGACCAGCAATCATCTAGAGAGTTGCCGTCTTGGACCAATCCAGAGGCTAAGAATGCAGGACTGATTCTTCTTACAGGCATACTTTTTACTATAAGAACTCTTAGCTTCGCTTTCTTCTTCAGAACACATCTGGGTTTTTGCCTAGTTGTGTTTATGGTTTGCAAACCCTAACACCCTTGAATAAATCTTTATCACTTTTTTCTAGCCAAAGTCTCCAGACTCTCTTTGAATTAGCTCAACAGTGCAATGGGGGAAATAGCACATTTTTTGTCCATAGTCAGATTTTAGGAGTTGGGAAAAGATCTCAGAGATCACCTAATCCTCTATGCTGGTGTTTCACAATCTTGAGTGTGCATCAGAATCACTTGGAAAGCTTGATAAACACAGGTTGCTGGACCCTAGCCTCAAGGTTTCTGATTCAGTGGGTTTGACACTGCTGGTCCTCAGACCACATGTTGAGAACCACTGCTCTAAGCTTACACCATGGCCCTGTTCAAGTCCCCACTGCAGGGATCACCAACTACCACATTAGAGCACAGGTTCCTCTGCCTGTGGGCCTTTTCCTTACCAGACAGTCGGCTTCCTAAGACCAAGGGACATAAATTTTCATCAGTGTGCCAGAGCCCAAATTCAGTAACTCTTCACAAAATAAATTAATTTACTGAATGAATTGAGGTCTTTTACTCCTTATAGTTGAATATTTGTCAATGCATTAACATTCAGAATAGAGGTACATTTACACACTCAGAGAGCAGCTACTCACTGATACATGAAACAGCAAGAATTGGCAGTACCTAAAGGAAGACAGAAGTCAGCTGGAACCCGAGTAACAAGGAGAATGCAAATTCTAGAGATCCAAGAACTGCATCTCAGACCACAGTTTTCAGTCAACGAACACTAACGCGCAGAAGCTTGAGGCTCACTTTTGTCAAATGTGTTACTTTGACCTGAAGAGCTATAACTGAGTGTTTTTCATCTCAGACACCATCAAAAGAAAGAAATGCTTTCAAACTTATCTTTTAAAGTTTCTCAGGGTCTGGAAAATGTCAGCATGGGCAGACTGATTCCTTCTCCCAACCCACCTCCCCCCTCCTAATGTTGCTCAGAGGAAAGATGAGAAGCCCTGCACACTCGGCAGCGCCTGCCTGAAGTTCTCCAAGTCCAGGTGTACTGTATGTTGTAATGCCACACAGGATCTTGAAGTACCTTTCTATTACGGCAGTGATCTACTCAAAGATAATTCAGTGAACTTTGTTTAAGAAAATAAACTAAGCACTGATTTCTGAATTTCACTACTTCTTTAAAGTTTATTCTAACTTACAAGTATATATGTTATATATATTCATACCTATGAATGCAATAACCTCAGTATGTGATTTTTTAATTTTCATTTTGCAACAGTAAAATAAAAATATAACCTGTGTAACTGCATAGGTAAATGTATGGCTCTATTCTTATTACTTAGATCTCCTTAAAAAATAATTGACTGCTCAAACAAAAATAATAAGGTAGTGTGGTGTTTATAACAGACAAAAAGCAAAATGTATGACAATAGCACAAACGTCAAAAGAAGAGAAATTGAAATACGCTATTACAAGGTTTTCATACTACCTGAAATGGTACAATACAGTTGAAGGTAAACTGTGATAAGTTAAATGTATACCACAAACCCTAAAGCAACCACTAAAATAACAAAATAAGGAATACCTAATAAGTCAAAAGAGGTAAAATCAAATGATAAAAAATTATCCCATAAATTCAAACAAAGAAAAAAAAAGAGGACAAAAGAAACCAAGAACAGATGAGAAAAACAGAGTACAAATAGCAAGATTTATACCTCAGTATATCAATAATCATTATAAATGGTCTAAACATCCAAATTAAAAGGCAGATTGTCAAACTAGATAAAAAAGCAAAACCCTTCAAGAAAGTGGAGCAAAATTCTCTACTCCTTACATGTAAGCTGCACATCGTGACTTCCTTCTCAAAAAGTACAGTACAGGACGGAGAGAAAAGAGTCACTCTACAGTGGAGAAACCTGACAAACACCACAGCAGCAGATGATAAAGGTCAGCATAAATAGCGACAAGTCATGTTGATGGTATATTCCTTTGACATGATGTAATTAGAATATACATTCTTTTCAGGTGCACATGAAACATTTACCAAAATAAATTATCCTCTGGGCGCCACAAAATAATTCTCAATAAATGTAAAAGGATTCAAGCCATACAAAGTATGCTTTTTGACACAAATGGATTTATATTAGAAAATCAATAACTGAAAGAGCTTGGAAAATCGACAAATATTTGGAAACTAAGTAATACGCTTCTGTGTGGCTAAGGGTCAAAGGATAAATCAAAAGAAAAACTTAAAAAAGTATTTTGAAATTAATAAAAATGAAATCACACCAGATCAAAATTTATGAGATGTCAGTAAAGCAGTACTTAGGAGGAAATTTATGAGACTAAACACCTACATCAGAAAAAAGATCACAAATCAATGACCTAAAGAAACTAGAACAAGAGCAAATTAAACCCAAAGTAGAAGAAAAAATAATAAAGATCAGAGTAAAAATCAATTAAATAGAAAAACAATAGAGAATATCAATGAAACCAGTAACTAGTTCATTGAGAAGGTCAATAAAATTGATGAACTTCTAGCCTAGAATTTCTCCACCTTGGGAGACTGAAGAGGACCAGATGGGGTAAACTCTGGGGGCCTCTGTCAGGTCTTATGTTTCACTTAGTAGGACATGGGAGGCCTTGTCATCTGATTTGCATTTTAAAACCTGTGATTAGCTTGGTAATGTTTTTTATGTTCTGCCCATCTACCCACTATAAACATAGGAGCCACAGCTCTCCTGTGCATTGTAACTCCAGCACCTTGCACAATACATTGCAGGCACTCAAATATTTATTAGATGAATGTAAAGCATTTACTGGTACAAAATAAGCATTTCATAAATGGTATTATTTGGCACCCCTAGAGTCCAGCACAGGTCTGGCATATGATAAAAGTTTGTTTGAATAAATGACTGAATAACTTTGTATAATTGTTGAAAATCTGTTGTATTTAAAACGTATGAGTAATGACAAATGAATCAATTGTTTTCACCCTTTCCCTTATTTCTTAAGACATGACTGATTCCATTTTTGACCTTTACATTTAACTTTCACTCAGTTCTCTAAACAGACTGCAATATCCTGCAAACACAATTAGTACTAATGCACTAAATGCTCGTAAAATGTTTAATTGGGTAAACTTATTCACATGATTTTTTTTTAAAAAGCACTCAGTGTACAAGGCCGAGCTGACTCAAACTGCTTTGATTTTGATTTTTTTTCTGTTTTATATGTATTTTTAATTTTATTGTATTTTTTCCATTGCCACCTGTCCCCCCCATTCCCTCTTCCACCCCGACCCCCTCAATCACCACACTGTTGTTGAATCCCAATAAAGCTCCTTCACTCAAACATGTGGACAAAGAACTAAATATTTCCATTTTTTTATTTTGACGTATCCAGCGACTTCATGAAAAAAAAACTAAATCAGGGTTAATTACACCTGTTCCCTATTCCCTTGGTGGAGGTGGGCCCGTGGGCGGGGGTAAAGCCCTTGGGAGTGAGTCTCAGCAGAGTTTTCCATAAAGAAAACTCAAGGAGTCATGCATTAAAGTATAAAAACACACCCAATGTTCCAACTCATAAAACGTAAACACTCCTAATGTTGACAACGTCTCAATGGCAGCGACCCGAGAGGTAAAGAATTGTAATTCCAACCCTAAACGTGTCGAGTCTATCCTAGCACAACCACATAATATCTGCAAGGTGGACTTCGGAGCTATGGAAACTTTTAGAAAAGCATAGGAAAGTTGCAGCAAATCAAACAAACTTTTAAAAAGAAAAGATTGATGCAAACGTGTTGAGCGGCTAGAAAGAACCTGCTCAGTTTGACTCGGACTTGCTGGCGCTTGTACACAATCGTGCCTGCTGGCAGCTAGCTCTGACGCTCCCTTCCACTAGGGGAGGGACAAATAACAACTTTCAGACATAACAGGCGTCCACAAAGGCAAATGTTACACAGGACTTCTCAATCTCTATCAAATAAGGTGACTAATGTTGTTTCGAGGAGCACTGATTCCCCACAAGTTCCCCGCCCTACGCTTTTTTTTTTCAACAGATGAAAAATAACCTGAGAAGGTGTTACCGTCCGACCCTCGAGGCAATTTCAGACAACAAAGACCCCAAGCAATCAAAATGGAATTATAATCCGAGCCGTCCGAGTGCTCGGCTGCCTGCCCGCCGCGGTTCCTCGAGTGCCCGGGCCCGCAGGTCCCCGCGCCCTCTCCAGCCCGGGTGCGCCCCCGCCCGCCGGTCCTCGGGTCCCTGGGCTAGCCTCACCCGCCCACGACTTGGCAATCTCTGAGCGGCTCTCGGAGCTCTGTCTCACGCGGCGTTCAAAATCTTTCCCGCCCAAGCGTGACGCTAGGGACGAAAACAATCAGCGGACCCCGAACGCTGGGGCCTGGGCCCACAGGGGCGACTGAGGGAATCCGGAACGATTCCCCTGCGCAGCCCCCTACACAGCACCCTTCCCAGCCCCGCGGACCGGCGGGCTGGGGCCCGGAGGTGACACAAAGAAGCCAGAGAGACAAACGCCACCCGCTGGCGCTCGCTCCAATCCCTGAGCGCCCCGCCCGCTGACAAGTTTGCGGCGCCCTCCACGCACCCCGCTCTCCCCACCCAGTCAAAGTTTCCCGTGGCCGGGCTTGGACCCCGGCATCGGGTCGGTTCCCGTCTCCTGCGGCCCCCGCCCCCGGCTCAGGGACCTTCCTTCCCTCGCCCCCGCCCCTTCCCCTCCCTCCCGCGGTTCCTCCCTCCCCACTCCAGCCCGCTCACTCCGGGGCGCACCCGGGTGCCGGGGCCCCGCGGCCGCGCTCACCCGCTGCGGTCCCTGAGAGGGCGCGGGCTGGGGCCAGCCCAGGTTAGTGCCCCTCTAGCCTTGCTCTCTCGATCGCCTCTTTTGCTCGATCTCCCGCTCGCTTTTTCGGTCCAGCGGAAGGCTCGGGGAGCAGCAGAGCGCGCACCGCTCCTTAGAGCTCGGAAAGCTGCAAACCACGCCCCGCCGCTTCCCCGCCCGCCGTGGGCCGCGGAGTCCCGCGCTCGCCGCTCGGCGGCTCTAGTCGAGCCCGCCCGCGAACGCCGTGGGCGGAGCACCCGCCTCCCCCCTCAGGCCCCGCGGCAGCCCAAGGCTGGCAACTTTCTTTCCCTGTTTAGGGACATCAGAGACTGTGGGAGGGAGAGGCTCACTCAGAATGCAGGTTACCGACGGGGGTGGAGGGGGCGTGGGGATGGGGGGAGTGCCACAAACTAACTCAAGCTTTTCTGGATAACTTAAACGAGGGATTTTTTAAATATTCCTGGACTTCTGGGTCTTGAGCGGGGTCGGGGGTGGGGCGGATGGTAAGAGCAGATCTTGGAATTAGCTCCCAGACCTTAATCCTTTGTGGACCCTTTATAAAATGAGGAATTTGGATTAGATGGTTTTAAGGATCTGGATCAGTAATTCCGATAGCTTGGTCCAGACTTCAGGGTCACCTGGAGGGAAGAGGAGGCGCTTGTTAACAATGTATATTACTGGGTCCCTCTCTCCCACTGGACGTTGGGGAGTTGGGAAGAGCTTCAATCTTATGACACGATATAGAAATTCCAGGTCTGAAATTCAGTGGAAACTGAATCCCTGGAAGTAAGTCTCGCAGGTAGCTGTTTGATTTTCCAGCAAATTACTCAATGCCTTTGGACTCAGGATGACATCACTTGACTCCCACTTACCTGTTGTGCTATTACAGTAGCACTAAGGCACTCGAGGTCCTAAATGAAAGGTATCAACTCACTATTATTACATAAAGAAGCGGTTACTTTAAAATATGTCTCACTTAAGTTTGTATTGCAAATTCTTGTAAGTCCAAATCATGTATGTTGTACAGCTACAGAAACTTTTTTTATTGATGATCAATAGCTCAATTCTTACTAAAGCAGCACACTACCAGCCTACGTGTCATTCTTTGTATTCCAAGATAATCACTCTGGTAGAATCACTTCTCTTCTTGATCTACCTACATTTGCATTATTTATTATTAATGGCCTGAGTCACTGTAAAGGTCTATAAAGAAAGAAGATCCTTCTGGTCCTGGGGTGTCTTTTCATAGAAAAGACTGCTTTGCCTGATATAATGTATGCAAATCAAAGAGCCAGTTTCGAGGAGAAGTTGAGTTTCAGGGTTCATGCGGATGTCTACAAAGCATTGTCTCCTATTTTTCTTCTCCGTTCTATCCATTCCGTTCATTTCCATTTTACATCAGTTGCTTCCTTTACAGTAAATATTGCGAAATCATCATGGCAACAGTCTCTGGAGAAAATGTTTTTAATAGTTTCTTAATTATTGTTCCCTTCTAGGTATCTATGCTACAAGCCCTCAAAGTGAAAGGACGGTTGTTCTATATTGTATCTAGCGCACTTAAGAGAATCCAGAATAAAATGTCTCAAAATGTTTTCAGATGTCCCCAAGCCATGTGGTGTCTCCTAGCCATACCAGTTGGATATTAAATTAATACCTACTTTTTAAATCAGCAAATTAGACTAATAGAGGGAGTAGAGAAACAGATCCTCCACACTTTGAAGTGAAAATAAAGCTAAGCCAAACAAAGACACACCTGCTTCTTATGAAACACAATACTGAGCGTGTGAACTGACAGCTCTTATGCTTACATCTCTGACTGGCGGAGTAAGGGTTGCCATGAACCCAGCTGTGCCCACACTCTCCCATGCACAGACATAGTACAACAACATCATATGATGTCATACTCTGCTTCTTAACTATTATTTACATCAGCCCTCTCTATTTATAGCAAAAGATCTATTCGGCCCTATAGCCCATCTGAGAGACTTTGCCAGATCCAATTGTGATTAAAAAATAAGAGGTTTTGCAAACTGATAAAACTGAATGCACATCTGAGATTTGGTACACACGCATGCTGTGGCATATGGTGACAACTACTGAAGCAAACATTCAATACATACTGCCACGTTGTACTGGGTAGGACAAAAAAACATGGTTTGAGGCATTCAAGCAACCTACACAGCCTTATGCCGTTAAAGGAACTAAATTTATCACTGTTTAAGTTACGCAGCAACTCCTCTGTCACAGGACAGATTTCTCTGAACTAGAGTTGTTTGTCGTATTCCTGTATCCCGTGCTAGAAAGGCAACAGATTTTATACTGGGAGCAAATTCTACTCCTGTACTTGGATGCCATGTTGAGAAGGATTGTGGGGTTACATCAAGGTTTGGCAAGAAAGAATACGAGGTGATTAATAACTGAGTCTCTGCCATGGGCACAGAGGAGGGAATATTAACACTAGTATCATGTACTTAATCAACCCTGATGGTAATAAGAGATAATAATATTAAATGATTGGCTGGATGAATAAGTGAAGTTAAGAACAACACAACAAAGAAAAGAAAGAAAAGAAAGAAAAGAAAAGAAAGAAAGAAAGAGGAAGAAAGGAAAGTATCTTTACCCAAAGAGACAAGTATAATAATAATATTAATAATCCGAAGCATGGTGAGAACATCTTACTACTTGCCTCTATTTTATTAACAATGTTACTACTAAAGACAAAAGGAGATTGGCTTAAAGCTAAACACTCCTTGTTAGGATGGTAACTCTGAAGACCTTAAGGAACGAACTTTTGCTACAATATTTTTTACCATGCTGGGAGCACTTTCATAAGCCTGGGATGAAAATAGCTGGCCAGGAAAACAGCTCTGTTCCTTTGTCCGAGTCCAATCACACCACGCAAAGGCCTGAGCGCCTTATCTCATTCTGGTCTTGTTTCCTGCCACAACTGGAAACTAACACAAATAAATGGCTAATTGCTCCCTTGACCAATGTGATCTTTCTGACCATTGTCCAGATTCAAGTAGAAAGTTGTATCCAACAATGTGCAAGTATGCACTCCCAATTTATTCGGTAGATTGTCTCCTAAAGTACTGAACCAATAGAAGTTTCTGCCAATTTAATCAGAGTTCCACATTCTAGAGTTTGACAAAAGTTTAAAACAAATGTCATGATTCAACGAAATTGCATATGTAAAGTGCTAAGCATGGAGCCTGGCATGTAATAAGGACTCAACAAATGACAGTTGTTATTGAAATTAGTTTAAAAAATCTCTTTTTTTGAAATAGTAAAGTATTAGGTTTTTAAAAATCCCCAACGCCTCATTTTACACAGGAGAAGATTAAGCCTTAGGGTAAAATATATACCCAATGTCATAAAACTAGTGGTGGCAGCCCCTGGATTAGAACCTAGAGAAGTTTTTAGCAGAAATAAATGTATAATTTAGAGGAATTCTTTTGTATATCTTATTATTTGTTTTATTGTTAAATGCAATACATTTAATCATTCTGCTCAGCTCACAATTTTAAAACAATAAAAATAAGAGACATTAACATGTCTCTTAGGCCAGCAAGTCTAATGGCATAGTAAGCAGAAATACAGAAAATCTAAACTATAAAATGAATAAGATTAAACTTGTGAATATATCTCATGGATATATTGAAATTTACACCTCAAAAATAGAGGATATACTTTCTTCTCAAGCACATACAGACTCAGTAGTGAAAATTGACTTCATATGATAACACAAAGAACTCCTCAATAGTAACCTAAAGTAGAAATAATGCAAATAGTATTTTAATTAAACAATAATAATAATTATATACTATAATAAAACTAGAAACCGATAACAAATTCAGACAACAAAGAGTTCTTTCCACCTGGAAATGTGAGCTAACTAAGGAAATTTTGGATGAAACGGAAAATAAAATACAAACTGAACTTGAATAATTGACTAAAAAAGTGATAGTGAAAGAAATATATGTCAGAGTCTATTAAAAATCAGTGATTAGAGCCCGGGCTGGTATACTCAGTGGACTGAGCATCTGGCTGAAAATCAAAGGGTCGCTGGTTTGATTCCCCAGTCAGGGCACGTGCCTGGGTTGCGGGAGTAGGGGGCCATTCTACTGAATGGGTTGCGGGAGAGGCAACCACATATTGATGTTTCTCTCCCCCTCTTTCTACCTCCCTTCCTCTCTATCTAAAAACTAAAATAAGTAAAATCTTTTCAAAAAATCAGTGATTAGAGAAAACTGTATGCATTTCAAATATCTATACAATGAAGATAAAAGAATGCCTATAAAGGAATTAGATTTTCACCCAAAAGGCTATCCCAGGAAAGCAAAAGGAGGAAAATAAAAGCAGAAACCAATGAGGTCGAGTATGGAGAACAAGTAAAACCAATACATAAATCAACATGCTAAGTATTTGAAAAAAAGAAATTCATGGTAGACCATTAATTAACCTAATCCAGAAAAAAGGAAGCACACAAAATGTTCAAAATAAGAAATGATAAGAGGGGTATAGCCATTGAAACAGAAAATTTCATAGTATTAGGTAATCATTTTCATAGTATTATGAAATTATATTCGAAAACCTAGATATAATGGAAATTGTAATATACCAAAATTAAACTTAATACAGTTAGAAGGCCTAGAAAACCAATTTTATTAGAAAAATAAAGATATCAAATAACTATCCATACAAAAAAGTACCAGGCCAGATGGGTTCACAAGGACATTCTTCTAAGTCCCCAAAGATCTGATACTTAGATGCTACTTACATTGTTTCAGACCATTTTAAAAGAAGTAAAACTTCCAAATTGTTTTTATAAAGTCATTATAATATCAGTTCCAAAATATGACAGAGACTGCACCACTCTCACTTATTAATATGGATGTAAAAAATTCCAACTCAGCCCTGGCTGGGTAGCTCAGTTGGTTAGAGCATTGTCTCAAAATGTAAAGGTTGTGGGTTTGACCCCTGGTCAGGGTATGTACCATTATCAACTAATGAATGCATAAATAAATGGAACAACAAATCAATGGTTTTTTTTCCCTCTCTCTCTCCTCTCTCTCTCTAAAACCAATAAATAAAAAATATTAAAAATTTCAAGTCAAATATTAGCAATAGAATCCAAAGGCATATTTTTTAAACTTTATGTAAATTAGTTGAGAACTTAAAACCTGCACATGCATGTTTATAGCAGCTTTATCCGCAATCATCAAAACTTGGAAGCAACTAAGACATCTTCCAGTAGAATGAATAAATAAACTGTGGTATATCCAGGCAATGGAATACAATTCACCACTAAAAAGAAATGAGCGCCCTGGCTGGTGTCGCTCAGTGGACTGAGTGCTGGCCTGTGAACCACAGGGTCGCTGATTCTACTCCCCAGTCAGGGCACAGGCCTAGGTTGTAGGCCAGGTTCCCAGTAGGGGGCGCACGAGAGGCAACCACACGATGTTTCTCTCCCTCTCTTTCTCCCTCTCTTCCCCTCTCTCTAAAAATAAATAAATAATTTTTTTAAAAAAGAAATGCGCTATCAATCCATGAAAAGACACAGAGAAATCAGTAATACATATTACTAAGTGAAAGAAGCTAATCTTAAAAGGCTACATACTATATGACTCCAATTACATGACATTCTGGAAAAGGCAAAACTATGGAGACATTAAAAAAAGATTAGTGGTTTTTAGGACAGTGAAAATATTCTGTATGATATTATAATGATAGATAAATGTCATTATACATTTGTACAAACCCACAGATGTAGAACACCAAGAGTGAACCCTAATGTAAACTATGAACTTCGGGAGATAATGATGTGTCAGTGTAGGTTCATCCATTTTAACAAATGTATCCCTATGATAAGGGATGTTGATAGTGAGAGAGGCTTTGTGTGTAGTGGGGTAGGAAGAATATGGGAATTCTCTGTGCCTTCCTCTTGATTTTGGAGTGAACCTAAAACTACTTTAAAAAATAAATTCTGTTAAAACTAAAAGCAAACAAACAAGCAAACTTTATGACAAAGACGGATTTATTTTAAGAATATAAGATGGGCTCTGTTGGTTGGTACATCATCCTAAACACCAAAAGGTTGTGGGTTCAGTACCCTGTCAGGGCATATACCTAGGTTGCTGTTTCAATCCCTGGTCGAAATGTGTATAGGAAGCAACCAATCAATGTTTTCCTCTCACATTGATGACTGTCTGTCTCTCTCTCTCTCCCTCTCCCCACACCTCCCTTTCTCCCTTCTTCCCTCCTTCCCTGCCACCCTTCCTCTGTCTAAAATCAATGGAAATATCCTTGGGTGAGGATTTTTTTTAAAAGAATGTAAGGAGAATATTTTAATATTAAGAAGACCACTCTGGCTGGTGTGGCTCAGTGGATGGAGTGCTGGCCTGAGAACCAAAGGGTCACTGTTGCTTTGATTCCCAGTCTAGGGCACATGCCTGGGTTACAGGCCAGGTCTCCGGTAGAGGGTACGCAAGAGGCAATAACACATTGATGTATTTCTCCCTCTCCTTCTCCCACCCTTCCCCTCTCTAAAAGCAAATAAATAAATAAATAATCTTAAAAAAAAAGGCCATTAATATAATTTATCACATCAATAGATATAAGGGGGGGGGGGGGAATTGCAAGATTATTTCCAAAGGTGCTAAAAAGGTCTTTGACACAATTCAACATCTCTTTCTGTTTTTTTTTAACTCAATAAAATAGGAATAGAGAGATACTTCCTAACATAGTGAACATGTTGGAGGCATTCTAGGATGCTCACTATCTTCACTATACCTTATTATTTTAATGAATATTACCCAATTTAATAAAACAAAGCAATTCAATTAAAGGCATAAAATCTGGAAGATACAAAAGTGAAATTACATTTGCTGGTGTTATGAGAATACACTAGAAAACTAAGGACTCAATGTTAAAACTAAGACAAACATTAAAGACTGTAGTAATGTTGCTAGGTTTAAAATTAACATACAAAAATACCCTTTATATATATCAAACCATAAGATAGAAGACTTAATGCAGAAGTAAATACCATTTACAAAAGCAACAAAAAGGTAAAATACTTAAAAGTAAATTTAAGAACTATGCAATCTTATATGAGAAAAATCTTAAAACACTTGGAAGACAATAGTAAATTTGAAGGATCCCTTGTTCTTATATAAGGTATATAGAATCATAAGGATATCACTTTTCCTCAAAATTAATATATAAATATAAATCATACTGAGCTTCCAGCCAAGACAGAGGTGTAGGTATATAGACTTTGTCTCCCTGCATAACCAAAAGCAGGACAACAACTAATTTAAAAACAAAAAGTAATCAGAACTGCCAGAAAATTGAACTATATAGAAGTCCCACAACCAAGGAGATAAAGAAGAAACATTCATCCAGACCAGTAGCAGGGGCAGAGCCAGGGATCCAGGGTAGGGAGGACATGTGGCAAGGTTGGCAGACTGGGCGGTTCCACCTTTGCATGTGGATAAATTGGGAGGAACAACTGAGAAGTGAGAGAGACCACACAACCCAGGGTTCCAAAGCAGAGCGAAAAGAAAGTCACAAAACCTCTACCAGTAAAAACCTGTGGGGACTGCGGTGGTGGGAGAAACTGCCAATTTCACAGGAGAGTTCCTTTGAGAAACCCAGAGGATCCTAGAACATACACAAAACCACCCATCTGGGAATCAGCACCAGAAGGTCCCAATTTGTTTGTGGGTAGCAGGGGAAGTGACTGAGACCCAGCCAAGAGCCAAGCAAGCAGCATTGTTCCCTCTCAGACCCCTCCCCCACAAACAGCACCACAAGGCAGAGATGTGGTTGCCCTACCCTGGTGAGTACCTAAGGCTCTGCCCCTCAAAAGTAATTGGCGCTCTGGCACACAAAAAAATATGACCCAAAGAAAGAACAGATCAAAGCTCCAAAAATAGAACTATACCAGGAAGAGATACCCAACCTATCAGATGCAGAGTTCAAAACACTGGTAATCAGGATGCTCACAGAAATGGTGGAGTAGGGTTACAAAAGGGAGGAAAAAGTGAAGGCTATACAAAGTGAAGTAATGAAAAATATACAGGGAACCAACAGTGAAGGGAAGGAAATCAAGATTCAAATCAAAGATTTGGAGTAAAAGGAAGAAATAAACATTCAACCAGAACAAAACGAAAAAACAAGACTTCAGAAAAATGAGGAGAGGCTTAGGAACCCCTGTGACAACTTTAAATGTTCCAACATCCGAATCATAGGGGTGCCAGAAGGAGAAGAGGAAGAGCAAGACATCGAAAACTTATCTGAAAAAATAATGAAGGAGAACTTCCCCAATCTGACAAAGGAAATAGACTTCCAGGAAGTCCAGGAAGCTCAGAGAGTCCCAAAGAACTTGGACCCAAGGAAGCACACACCAAGGCATGTCATAATTACGTTACCCAAGATAAAAGATAAGGAGAGAATCTCAAAAGCAGCAAGAGAAAAGTGTTACCCTACAAAGGAGTTCCCATAAGACCATCAGCTGATTTCTCAAAAGAAACCTTACAGACAAGAAGGGGCTGGAAAGAAGTATTCAAAGTCATGAAAAACAAGGACCTACATCCAAGATTACTCTGTGGAGCAAAGCTATTATTTAGAATAGAAGGGCAGATAAAGTGCTTCCCAGATAAGGTAAAGTTAAAGGAGTTCATCATCACCATGCCCTTATTAAATGAAATATTAAAGGGACTAATCTAAGAAAAAGAAGATCAAAACT
>PVJD01010802.1:8852-50944 GCA_004026545.1 Mormoops blainvillei
GTTTGGGGGGGGGGGGGGGGGGGGGCTTGTCAATTATTAATGTTAATGGGCAAGTTCACAACTCCACCTGATACTGGCCCCTTGACCCCAAATTTAAGTTACCTGCACTGATTGCTAGTATGGAAGTAAAGACAACTCATTACCAAAGACTCCCTAAAGTCAAGACCTTGTCCTTGGGGCCCTAAGACAGATGGCTTGACCTCTAAGACATAGTGGGAGGTCTGGACAAGAAAGGAGGATGAGCTAAAGCCCAGGATGACAGAGAATCTGGGTGACAAGGAAGTCAGTCACTCACACTCTGAAGTCCTGCAGAGGTAAAGCAAACTCACGTCCCATTTGAAATAGCATTGGCACCTTAGGGTAATTATCTAAAGGTAAGATTGGGGAGAAGGAAAATTAGTTTTAATAACAGTGACTCTCAACATCAAGATGAAGGGGGAGGACCAGACACCACGCAGCGATCACTTAAAAACCAAACTCACCACACTAAGGGATGGTACAGGTGGAAAACACAAACAGATTTTAAGAAGCTCGGGGAGTTAGACAAGTAAAAAATGGTGCCCTGAATTCCTATCATAGGCTGTTGACAATTAAAATCTGAGACAGTAGCAGGACTTTCCCAAAGCTGTACCACGGGAAAATAGAAAGGCAATACTGGCTATGATCCCTCAGTAGTCTGATTCTCATCGAAGGAAACCAACTCTAAGGAAGGGTGACTCATGGGCATCCTTTGCACAATGATGCCCTTGACCAGTGTTTCTTGCTTTTTCCCCTGGCCCCCCAGTACCTGACTTATGATCTGGCCATAAGGAACTTGCTTGATGGATAAATCATCTTCTCTCACCCAGATTTCTTTGCTGATGGTCCTCTTGATTTTTGAATATTTCTACTTGGAGTACACCTGAGCATCCTTCAAAATTCAGCCTCAAAGTTTTCTATTTACACTTCCATAACCTGCCAAAATGCTAATGCTTCCGTTCTGTGTTTACCAGAGAACCTTGGACTTAGCCCCTCTGCACACATTTTTTTTCATCCTTTATTATTGGTGGTTACTTCTCTGTCCCACTAACCTGTGAGCTCCTTCATCCTGGACTCTGACATCTGTCTTCAAGCCACAGTGCTGGGATGAATGCCTAACACATTAGTAAGTGCTGAATAAATATTTGTTGGTTGTGTAAATGAAAGAATAGGCGGAAATTTACTAAGGCTGACATCTTCAAAACATCAGAATATTTTACATCCAGAAAAGAGATTCTAAAGCCTTTCATTTTACAGTTGTGGGGAAAGATTCTAATAATCTTCAGGATGTCTTTGCGACTTTATATATTTCTGATTTGAATGCAGTTCAACAAAGTTGTCATCACTGATAAGACTTCAGTTTCTCAGGACAACCATTTGGAAGAAGTACATTGATTTGGATGCTCATGTTTGCTAAAACCAGTTTCATTATTTAGACACTTTTCTATCTGTGAGTTTGTTTTGTTTCAACTACCATGCAAGTAGTAATAGAATCAGAGATCTATAAAATTAGAGAACCACAGAACACTATGGTGAGACTCTGATGAGTAATGGAAGGGACTCCCACAGCCAAGAACTCATCACTATTTTTGTGTCATTATCTACGCTGAACTTTCTAAAGTGATGTATAAGCAACATAGAGGGGAAAGATCGCATGGGTACCATGCTGCATATAACGTCTATAAAGCTCTTTCAACCATTTCCTCATCAAAGAGTCCACTGCCTTTGGGGTCTAGCCAATCTTGCAGACTCCCCAGGAGACCTAAGTTTCATCATAGAAACAGTCAATAATGAGTCCCAAGGTTCAAAACCTCAATTTTTACCCAAGGTCCCAGGAACAATTTCCCGTGACTCCCATGACTTCCATTTACTTGTGGAATCAGAGAACCAAGTTTAAGTTCTTTCTAAATTTATACTCTCAGAATATTTTCCTGACACATCCAGATCCAAAGCACAAATACTTTCCTAAAATAAACCTTCCTTCCAATGTTAAATTTTGAAATTTGAAAACTTATTTCCTAGCTAGCCACGTTATTAGAAAGATACAATTGAGAAAATAATATAAGAGTTGAGAACCCCCAAATTAACATCACTTTCTTTTTCATTTCCCTAGGAAACAGCCTTTGTATTTACATTTGACTTAAACTTACCTGAGAATGAGTTTGTATTTAATGGCTATATGGTACTCTGGACAGGAGAGTGGAAAAGAGGTTTTGAAAAATATTCATAAAGATAATGATGCTGCAGTATGTTTAAGTAGATTTCAGAATCCATGACATGTTTTCATACCCTTTCACTCTCACAACAGACCAGTAAGGGTTGGTTAGGAGAATAAGCAAGACTGTTTTCTGGAAAGAGCAAAAGTTATAAAATTAAACAAACCTAGCCTCCAATTTCAGCAGTGCCATGTGTTAGCTCTGTGATCATTATTTGGTGGCTTGGTGAGTCTCAGCAGCAACTTCTTTCTAGGTGAGATAATGACACCAATCTCCTCTCCATGTCACTCACTCAATAAGCACGCTCTGAACCTCCACCCAGTCCCAGGAACCTGTGTAGATTTGGGGATACACTGATGAAAAGATACCTTCTTAAAATTAATATAAAGAATAAATGAATTAGCGTGCATACAGTTCTTATCATATGGCAGATGCTAAATAAATATGATGCCCCTCTATAGTTCTATTTTATAGGTGACGATACTAAGTTTAGAATATTTATATGACTTGTGGTCACATACAACAGTTACATACATAGTAAGTGACAAAAATCAGCGCTTACACTAGACATAACACCCAAGATCCTGACAGGAAATCAGACCTTCAGCTGGGAATTCTGGAAGAGATTTTGTAAGGATTACACTATTTACAGAAATGTGTGTCAAGTTAAGGGAACATTCAAAAGAATTGTTGATATACCTGGAGTCTAACTTTGGTCAAAAGTCTTTAAGAGCCCCTAGTCCTACAGGGGACAGGGGGAGGGGGTGTGGAACAGGCGGTCCATCTGCAGAACTGTAGCAATGGAAGAACACAACCCCTGCCAAAACCACTCCGAAGCAGAGAGGAAGCAGGAAGAACGAAGCCTTGGTCCTGCCCTCCTCCCAATCCCTCGTCCCCTACTGGCCCCGCTCACTGGCCTCTGAGCCAGTGGCACAAGTAACTACGTTTACATTATAAATCATACGGAATTTTTTCCCGCCAGCTTAGTGACGGCCTCACTCAGGTCAGGATGTGCGAGTGTGAGTGACTCGCTTACGTGTGGATGTGTGTGTTGGACTCTCTCCTACACCTATGGCAAAGTCTGGCATAAACCAGGCAATCATTAAGTGTTTTGAAATGAATTAAAATAAATTGAGTTGCTTGAAAATGCTTGCGTTCCATGGAATAATGGAAGGTGCATGAGCTTTAGGTTTGGGGCATTTCATCATGTATCAGTTCTGTGCCCACGGCGAAGTTTATACCAAATATGGGAGAGTGACGGGGCCGGCGAGTATCCTAAAAAGTCAGCTTATTTGGGCTTAACCCCCAGCCCATCCATTTACTATTTATTTTGCCTTCGTCAAGTTTCTTAGACTCCTCTGCTCCATTTCGTCATCTAAAAAATAGCGTAATAATGTGTCCATCTCTAAAGCTGTTATAAGGATTTAATAGTTCAGATCCAAAAAGTGCTTGAGTGTTCACTAAGTGTGTGTATTTTAAGTTATACAACTGTCCTCAGCTTCAGCTTCTTCACCTGTAAAAAGAGTAAGCATTATATCAATCTCCTCGGGTTGTGAAAATTGCAGAGAAAAGCGTGTGCAAAAGGTCAGCACAAGGTCCAGCACAGAAGAAACTTATATCATTTTTTTCCTCCCTTGTTTCTCTCTTTTCTTTATTCTCACCTCTAACACAAGATTGACCTTACAACCAAAGAAAGCCCATTGACATTAGGATTATGTGAGGATTAAATAAGAATATATATATATATTCCCATATATATATATACTTATATATATTCACATATATATGTATTCATATATACATATGGATTAAATAAGAATATATATATTCTTATATATATGTTCACATATATATATTCTTATATATATTCACATATATATATATATGTATTCAGGGTGGGGCAAAAGTAGGTGTACATTTCTCTGGAAAAAGTTGTTCCTATGAAAAATAGTACAACAATAAATAGTACAAGAATGAACTTTGTGTTTTGCATACTCACAACTGTAAACCATGAAAATGTTCTTCATGTGGCAAAGCCCCTGCAAATGTTTGTTTCTCTTCTTCCTCTTTCCCCTTCCCAGCAGCCTTGGGACCTAACTAAAGTAGAGAGACTTAGATGCTGCTGAGGAGAAGATGGCGCCCTCTCCAAAGCAACCATTTTTAAGATAAAGCATTACTTTAACCACTCAGTCTGTCTTTCCGTGACTCAGTTTGTTCATCTGCAAAGTGAGGGTTCTACAGGCCATGTGATACCAGATTGTTCTGGGGGAATTTAACTGGGATGAACATCACAGAACTAGAGATGTGAAAGGGGTGCAGAAGCTGGGCTCTGATCATGTCCCCGCTGAGCTCCACACTCCGCAGAGCACCCTCACTGGGTCAGGGCAGGAGAGAAACTCCTCAAAGCCTGTTTTCTAATTCCTCTGTAGCCTGGGAAGCTACATGGTCTGCCCTGGTCCTTCCCAAATACTATATTCTTCATCAGCACAAGAATATCTGCTACTTTTTCCACGTGTGCCGAGCTTCCAATCTTTCAGATCTTGGCTCATGTCTTACTTATTCCTTGAAGACTCTTCCCTTAGTGTTTCTCCTTTTGAAACTGTTGCATTAAAGAATTCCCAGTAGCCAGTTAAAAAGCTGTGACTCCCTCCTACTTACTCCCATTACCCCTGGTTTCTGTCACCATCCTAATGCTAATCATACTCTATCTGGGATTAGAGTGCAAGGGAAGCTTCTCTCCTACTTGTTTATCTATTTTTTGAGAGCAAAGATGACATCTTATTCATGTTTGATGCTCTTTATTGAAGTTAGCACTGTTGACCTGCCCATATTATATGTTTAATAAATATTTCTCTATGACTTGATGAATTAATGAATGGGTTTGAAAACATATCTTACATGTAAAACTAATTGTTTGGAGATAAGAAAATTTTAAGTCATAAACAAGTTCAAAACTTGATTTTAAATAGCTAAGATCTAGAACCTGTACCCAATCCAATTATAGAAAAAAAGAATGCAATTGAAAAATGATAAAACAAGAGATTTAATTTTGATTTTAGATTGTCTGGTTGCAGCTTGACTATTATGGACAAATAAACAATTACTGTCAGCTCTGGTAAGGTATAAATGCTAACTAAATATACCAATTTGAATGGCATTGCACTATGTAAATAGTATTGATTTTTTTTTTTTTTGCTTCCATTAGAGTAAATCATTGCGAGAAAATAGCCTTCCCAGTCAATGGTTTTCATTTAAACCTAATAATTTTAATTATTCCCCAAAGCAATCACTTTATTTTCTATCCGTATGTCCCAGGGGAGGCTGGGCTTATGTGCACTCCTGCACGCCAGAATCCCGGACATAGAGACTGCAACTCCTCACCTTGCTATGTGAACCTTCTTCAGATTAAACTCCACCCTCATAGAAAATCCCCTGCCTACCTGCACTCAAGTTCTCTTCCGGAACACGTCCTGTCTCCACCACAGTTTGGACCCCATGACTGTGTTTGCATCATCATTTGATTCATGTGTTTAATTCTTGGTTCAAGTGAAGGTGAGGAAATGGGAGGCTGATGGGCCTGACCAGCTTGTCTAGTGTATGAGGGGTCCCAATCTGAGCTCACGCTGGGCCAGGTATTCAAGCACAGATAGGTGGAGCAACAAGGAACCACCTTCATGCACAACACAAGGAAAACATTTTTGCACACGCACTTGTAGGGAGTGGAGGCAAAAGAAGTGTCTTTTGCATTTATTGGTCCCCTGGCCCTGTGGATGCTTCAACCACGAAAAGGGGGAGGTCTGCTCAACTGAGGCCTGAGACACAAGGACACAGCATCACTGCTTCTGTGTCTAGGGGACACGATGTTGACATGATGCTGGGGAGAAGAGCCTCTACAAGAAGCTCATTTTTTGACTCCTTGAGGTGGGAACACATGCCCCATTTTGATCCTGCAATGCTGGCCACTTCTGCACTCAGCTTAGCCGGAGGCGTGCCCCCCAGGGCTTCCTCCAAAGTGCACACTGTCAAGGAAGAACCAGAGCAGGTGAATGATAAAGGACAAGCTGGAGGGCTCCAGTGACACAAGCATTCTGGGGGCACCGAGTACCAAGCAGCAGGAATGAGACAGAGAAATTGTCATTACGACTATGCTGGTTTTATTTGGACAGAGCAAATAATGAATCCTAAAGAAATTCTCCACTTAACAAGCAGTTGAACCATTGGCTTGCAGAAGACAAGAGGGATGCTTCTCTTTTATTATCTTAAGGCCCATTTGGAGGAGAGAAGTTGGAATTTTAAGTGCCCCTAGGGAAACCAGCAGGTGCGATTATACGGGAAAGCCCATCAGTTGGGCTACGGGAAGAATTACTAATCATCAGAGCTGACCAAGAACAGACACGCTGCCTCAGGAGGTAGTGGACTCACTCTCACTGCAAGTACGTGAGCAAGGAGACCAGCTCCCGACAGCAACGTGGAACTCACTTTGGGGGCAGGTGGAAGACTAGCTATTGTATGCAAGCAGAAGAGGCAAATTCAACTCCATTCCAGAGAGGAGGCCAAGGGCTGGTCCACCGAAGCTACACGGAAATAAACTTTATCTTATTAGCAAGAACATATTACCAACAAAGCAGGCAGCCACGAGTTAGTAAAATCGCTCTTTATCATCACCAGACGTGTTCAGGCAGAGTTTAGCTGACTGCATAATAAGGTTGCATTTCTCTGGAAAAAGATAGAAAATTACTTGTGTGTGCGTGTAGTATTTTCTTAACAGCTAAGCCTTTTTATTGGCTGAACCGATGTGCAGAATTTCAGTAATGATGATGAGGTAGATGCTATTAGTAATAACAGAGAAGGCTTGCATAGCACTTACATAATGCCTTCCACTACTCTAAGCAGTTTAAAAGCATTAACTCATTTAATTCTCACACAAATCTATGAAGCAAGTATTAATACTACTCCCATTTTACAGATGAGAAACTGGGGCACACAGAGGTTAAGTAACTTGTCTCAGATCTCATAGCTAAAAACCAAGGTCTCACCCAGCACGCCCAGCTCCACACCCCACGCTCTGAACTAACACACTACCTCAGATAAAGAGGGGTGGGGGACTTACTGAGGGTATCTCAAGGACTCAGCAACCTTGAGGTGTTAGGTAGGATAGATAGCAAACCAAGGGAGGGAAGAGGAGGGAGACATGTCTTACCCACTGACTCAGCAGGACTGAGCCTCATCTATAATGTTGCCAGAAATCCCCACATCACAGGAAACACCACGCTGACCCGGGAGGAGGGCAGCCCTTGAAATTCTATGAATCTTCTCCACTGTCTGGGAAAGAAAGCCTTTGTAACAGTGCTTTCATCCTAACGCCTGAAAGGCCAGAAAGGGCCCATAGTGCCCAAAGGAAGAAGCCTGTTAATGTCTATAGGCGTTCATGCACCAGTCCCCCACCAAAAGCTGGCACCACCTTTACCTGTCAATCAATAGGTAACTTCTTCACCCCATCCCACCACTGCATAGGTCCTCAGAACAAAGGACCCTTGGCCTGGCACTCTTGGCCCTCTTGGCTCTCTGGCCACCTGGCCTCAGGCCATGTGACCACTCACCAGCCCCACCTTTAGCTGCTCTACTTTAACCACCCTTACCCTGCTCTGCCCTGAACCTATGCCTTTCACTGCACCACCACCCCCCACCTTAACTAGGCCCGTTCTCTTCCATGAGAACAGATCACCAACAAACCCAACTTGCACACTAATCGACTCACTGATCTGTAATTCTTTACTGTGTGGGTACGAAGAACCAAGTTTCTGGGAGCTTCTCCCTAACAGAGGTACCTCCAATAACTGAGTATACCTTGAAACACAATTTAGAAAATCACTGAACTAAAAAATCTGTAAGGTCAAGATTCAGGAAAAAAAATTGTAAAAAACCCACTTCATAGATACAGAAAACAGTATAGTGATGGCCAGAGGGAAAAGGGGATGGAAAGAGGTAGGAGAGGGCAAGGGGGGGATTGGTGATAGAAGAGGGCTTGACTTTGGGTGGTGAACGCACAATACGATATACAGATAATGTACTATAGAATCGTACCCCTGAAACTTATATAATTTTATTAACCAATATCACTCCAATTAATTCAATAAATAAAAACAAAGAATTTTTAATTAAAAAAATAAAGTAAAATAAATAAAAATTTAAAAATCTGTAAGGTCTCTTCTGACTCCAATTTCTAATTGGAGGAATTCACAAATGCAAAGCTCGGAGGACCTGGGCTCTGCTGCGTAAAATAAATTTGTTCTTATTTACCTGGATGGAGTGTCCCAGGAGGGGCCATCTCTCAGCAGAGAACAGGATCTGTCTGGCCTGGCTACAGACAGAACCGCACTGCCTGTGGCCTCTCTCTCTCTTTTTTTTTCTTTTTATAAGACTTTCCAGTAAATAGAAACTTCCCTCATAGAAAATTCTCTCTTCATCTTTGGGTCACAGATTAGCCCCAAGGAACTCATTAGCAAAATAAAAAGAAGGCAAGCGGAAAGGAAGGAAGGAAGACACAGGGAAAGAAGGGCACAAAAGATGCAAAACCAGACAGATACAAAGAAAAAGAAATAACATGATGCAAGCTTTATGTTATTAATAACATGGTAAACACTAAATGTCAGCTCCCCCCAGCAGGTGGAGAATAGCAGACTTCACTTACATAACGCCCCTAACTAGAATAGTCTTCTTGTTCGACTCTCTCTTCTGTCATTTGCTAAAACTGGGTAGACACATGAGCCAAGGAGCTTAACAAGAATTCAAACTTCATTCCAAAGCTACCATATGCTCGGTTTGAAACCAAACTCCGCAGCATATGTGCCGAACAGCAATTGAGTGCAAACAGTTACAATGGAACGCCAAGCACAGAACGGCCTCCTGCATTTGTCTTCCGGGATTCCCAGAGCCCTGCTAAGCATTATAAACCCCACCAGCTTGCCTCGGTCCTCTTTGGGGCACTTCTCAATTCATAGACTCTGAGGCTAAAACGCTTTAAACTCTCTAGCAATTCTTCATAAATTAAAACAACCCTCCCAGTTTACCAACATCAAACAAACACATTAGAGAGAATACAGCAAGATGCGAGAGATGAAAGAGAGGGCTTTCAGAGACCACCAAAATAATAATGTTATTTTTCAGATGCAGAAACTATACCCCAAGGATAGTCAGAACTAGAATTTGAATTTCTCTTGCTAGCCCGGCATTTAGGGTTGTGTTTTATTTTTTTCCTCTTATTATTCCACACGATCTGTGTCTTTCCTAAGCACTGCATGTCCCCTATTTTCTTTAATCCCTCTCTTCTTTATAGACTCACAAAGAGATTCAGTCTATGTTGCTGGCCGGCTCTATGTCCATATATTTTGAAAGAGGATGAAACCGACAAGGGGTCCATTTGATGACAGGTAAAGTTCATTATAAGAGAAAATTCACTTCTTGCTTATTTTTACATATCACCAATTTTGCTGAAGGCCTAAGCAGTCTTTTTGAGGCTGAACAAATAATTCCTTGTTCCAGCTCCTCCAAGGCTCTCTGATGCCTCCTACTCAATAAGCAGCTAGACAGGGTTGAGCCTGTTCTCTCTCCTTCCCGGTTCCATGTTCTCTCTCTCTCTCTCTCTCTCTCTCTCTCTCTCTTTCTCTCTCTCTCAGGTTCTTATGCTCTGTGCTCTATCTCAGTATCCACAAGCAGACCGGAATATGCTGGAATAAATATTTTAGTGCCTAATGGCACAGAAGGCTTAGGTTAGACCTTGAGCTTACCCTGAACCTTTAATCATCTTTGTCCCATGTTCTTTCCAATGCTGCTGGGGCAACTGTAAAAATCACAATGCTTTTCCAAGATAAATAATAGTAGTATTTGATTTTACCCATAGAGTTGCACAAATATCCATTTGTTTTGCTGACATAATGGAAGCAAATATAGACAGATAGATAAGAGATAGGTAGATAGATAGATGATAGATGGATAGATAGATAGATAGATAGATAGATAGATAGATGATAGATAGATAGATGTCTCCTTCACAGTAGAATCCCAAATAATAAATGTAAGCAAAAACAAGAATCACCAGTAGGCAAATGTCACAGTAAAATGTATTGCAGACAAGATCCACAAGTTGGAAGGTGAGAATTTGAGAAGAAACAGAATTTGCATAATGTCAAAATATCTCACCCAAGGCATTTGCCATCAACAACAAAAAAAAAGAGATAATTTTACAATGAAAAAACTTGACAGATGCTAACTTAACCAAGTGATTGAGGTAAGCACTCCCAGTGATAGATACACAGACATGCGAGCTGCCTGACATGATGCATTGAGCACACCACAGCATTTTTGTGACATTCTCAGCAAAAATACGTAACAACTCCAATGATAAGAAAACATACACAAATCCAAATGGAGATACATTCCACAAAGTAATTGATCGGTGCTCTTCAAAAATGCCAAGGTCATGAAAGATACACACAGAGGGACTGTTACAGACTGGAGACATTAAGGAGATATGACAGTTCGGTGCAATGTTGGAACTTAAATCTTAAAGGAGAAAAATGTTACCGGGAAAACTGGTGAATTTTGAAATGAGTTTGTCATTTAGTTAATAATATTGTATCAATGTTAATCCTCTGGTTTTGATAATTACACTATAGTTATGCAAGATGTTAACACTGTCGGCTTTAGAGGAAGCAGGTCAGCCGTACGCGGGAAAACTTCATATTAGTTTTGCAACTTTTCTTTAAGTCTAAATTTAGTTCAAAATAAAAAATACATTTTTTTTGAAGAGCATACTACTTTGATTTCCATTCTGCTCTTGTACTTCGCATGTATCTTCCAAAAGTATAGCTGTCCTTGGTCATGGTGCTAACAAAATAACAACCAAACCTAATGTAGATTTCTTGGAGAGTTCCTAACAAAAATAACAGGAAGGAGTTCTTTAAATTGTTCACCCAAATTACTCTCTATAGCTGTCAAGAAGGAACATAAAACTAGTAATGGGCCTTACACTTTGCTTCTCTAAGTCTCATCCATGTGATTATGATACCAGCAATGTCTGCAGAGGAAATAGCAAGAAATTAATCTTGACGAACCAGCTGTGTTTTGAAGTTAGAGGTCCTCTATAATACTGATTTGCTTTTAAAATTCATGTAATACTACTTTTATTGCTTTTCCCTTAAACTCATATTTTTTGATATACTTTGATTTCACTCACAACAATCTTTACCAAGGGTAGTGTTTTCCAGGAACATAGTTCTCATGGTTGGCAGCTCTCGTGGTTATTAATTCCAGAAAGATGGAGTAGCACGTGCAGATGGGCTGTTTCTATGATGAGCTACCTTTAGGACCATTTTGTGTAAGGAAGTTCTATTTGTGCATAATGGAAGGTGACCTGAGGATTCTTAGAAAGGAGCCCCAGAATGTCATATAAAGACAGATAGCCTTGTGGTAACTACTGTTCTTTGAGTGTCTTCTGGATCCAGGCACATGCTGGATAGTTGACCTAAGTTATCATAGTTAATCATGTGTCAATGAACTATCATTAGATTCATTTTAAAAAATGATAAAATTGAGATTCACTTTTCACACAGCTAAGAAGTAGCCGGAACCAAGATCCAAATCCTCTGCCTCGAAATCCATACAAGCCCCTTTCTTGTGAAAAGACATCCAAAATAGCAATGGCCCCATATCTTTACAGATAGGATCAAGATTATTTGGGCAAATGAATAGCTTAAAATAATCCAGAGAACTTCGTGCTGCAGGGATTGATGTTGTTTGTGCTGTGTGAGAATTACCTGAGCACCTGCTATTCTCCAGCTGACATTTCAGTGAGCAGTTACCGTCTGTCCAAGGCATCCCAAAAGGATCAAGAAGACAACTACAGCAAGCCCTCTGTGGGCACAGCAGCTCCCTTTCAGAGGGGGTGATGTTTGGCTTAGACTTGAGAAGTGAGTCATACAGCCAGACAAGTGCGGGGACTGGGTTCCAGGGAGAGAAGACCACGTGTCCAAAGGTTCAAAGGCATGAACTGGGAAGGACCACTAATGGCACAGTATGGATAGCATAAAGGGACACTCTCCATGGTGCCTATGTACATATAAGAAGCACAGACAGCGTTCAGTCACAATTATTATTGGACCCTTTACAGGAGTTGCAGTCGAAACAGGGAGACATAGCTGCCACACGGGAAGCTGGTGAGTTTCAAAATGAATAGTAAAATTCATCTCTGGATACATTGTAAACCACCTCTCCAACACCTTACCTCCTCCTGTGCCTTCTACTCACTCTTTCAACCTCCGCAGTAGATGACAACTCGATTTAAAAAATACGAGAACGAAAGCTGTCTATATCTTAATATTTATTAGGTTGAAAGCCAATGATTACTTTCCCTATTTTAGCAAGCATAGCATATAAAAAAAAAACTCTTATTCTTTCCAATTGAGCCCCTTAATATAGAAGCTTGATTCAGACCAGTGGATTTGCCAATTTTACTCTGAAAAAAAAAAGAAAACCAGCCAGGGCATCTTACCCACGTGTTAGACTACCTTCATCGATGACAGACAAGTGCCAAGCGGGAAAAATGGTACTGTCATTCACTATCAACTACTGTGTCTCAGGCACTAACCATAGTCATAGTGAATATTCATTGGATGCTCACCCAGTGTTGGGCCATGGAGCTAACGGCTTCACAGGGACCTTCTCTTTTAATCATCACAGCGGCCCCTGTGGTATTAGAAATAAAGGTTCTAGAGTTATTATCCTCAGTTTGTAAGAAGAAACTGAGGTATATAACAGTTAAGTAAACTGTCCAAGAACACCAACGAGTAAGTAGGAGAACCAAGCTTTGACCCCAACTGCACCTGACACCACAGAGCTCATGTGATCTACCTGAAATAGCCCTACAATGTAGTGAATGATTATTCTGTGGCAGAGTTGTGCCCCCTGTCTCCTCGGACCTTGTAGGTTGTAGGCAAAATTGAAGATCACTATTATAAATGTGGCATACTCTAACTTCCATCCAATTTTGGTATGAATCCTCCCCTTCCTGTATGAAGAGATGTGATCAATCAGAAACAGCAGTGGGTAATCTAAGCTTGCATAAAAAGAGAACTGGGTGCTCTGGTGGCATATCTTCCCAACATGAAGAGGACATCTGGCTGGTGGCACAAACCCACTGGGACCCAGGCACATCCACAGGCTGGGGACAGGGAGCTACATGTCATGTATCCCAAGGACATCTCAGGAGGTATGTTCTGAGGGGACAAACTGCATGAGGGCAGAAGATACATTTCAAGGAATGAGCCTCTATTCTACTTGCTCCCCACTGACTGTGTAATCATCACACACTGGTGCTCACGCGGGGTTGCCTGAGATTTAGAGTTTGGATAACTCGCTCAGGACACGCAGTTGGTAACTAGCAGAACAAGCAGTCCCCAAAGCTTTCTCTTTCCTAGTCCATTGCTGTGCTGCCTTTCAACTGATGCTTGCAACCTCATGGGAAAGATAGGAAGGCCGCTTAGGAGTCACTCTGCCATGATCAAGTCCCGTCAAGCTCCAAACCTCTGCTTCTCTCCCCTCCCATTATAATAGGGGACATCCTAATCTCTCCTTGATACTTGAGGAGATTAAATGAGGGGACATATGTGTTAGCATGAGGAAACAAGTTTAGGGCAATAGGAGGTCAAACTGATGTTTAGATTCCAGTAGAACCAGACAACCCTCACTTGTCTTCTGCTTGGACAAAGGACAAAAGAGTGTAAATGGAAACATAAAAATAAAGAAGATAGAAGGTGGGAAAAATAACAAAAAAAAAAAGAAGAAAAAAATTAAGTGAATTGACTGAGGACCTGCAGAGCAGTCAAAGCTTCCCCAACACTTGTCATTCTCCTTCTTCATCTTCATCGTGCCCCCCTCCTTGCTGGGGTGAATCTTACAGCCAGCTTTCTAGGGAGGTTCAAGAACCATTTTTTATAATGGCATAAAATAGTTAAATAAAGCATTGTTAAGATACTGGTTTAACAAAAGTATGGAAATGATAGGCGATACTTGTGGAGAGAAGGGCCAATAAAATGGCATTGGTCGGGTCAAGAGAGCATAAAGTATATAAAACAAAGTGGAGTCACTCACATCAAGCAAGATGGCTCCCAGTCAGCCATGGCACTTTGGTTCAAGAGGGAAGCTACCTAAGTCACACTAGGCACATCTGGCAAGGAGACACACCCAAGATATCTGCACACGTGGCCAGAGCAGCCTTGTCTGCAGAGTGGGACCACCCATAGATAGGATCCTGAGGAAATTTCCCCACTTGGCATCAGGGGTGCCAAGATACTGTCAAAAGACCCAGAAGGGTGGAGGACACCACCTTCAAGGTATAGCTGAGGCAGGTTCCAGGCCACTGCTGAGACAGCCGAACTCCATACCCCAGAGCGCCGCTCCACGCCACACTGCTCTCCCTTGGCATCGGCCGCGAAAGCCTCCACCCTGCTGGACTGAGGGCTTCGACTGCCCTGCTGCCCACCTGGCTCCAGAGATCCTTCCTTGCAAGATGCTGACGGCTCCCTTGCCCACCGTGCTGTCTCCTAGACCTGCAGGCTGAGACCCTGGGACTCGGGTGTGTTACCCTCCATTGATTGCTATGCATGTGTTATATTTCTCTTAGATTGTTAAAGTGTGAGTAGGATATTAGTGTCTGTTGATGTTTTACTCTGAGGGAACCTGCATTCAACAAAAGCTGAGTCAACAGCATAGTTACTGTGTGTGATTCTTATCTATTCTTTGGTGCCGGGCTTCTCAGCAGGCAGCGAGCTGAGTGGTTGCCCAGCTGACTTATGGGAGAGACTGTATCATGAACACCCACTGGTGGCAATACCTGGATAATCTGTGGATTGACAAAGGAAAATGGGCAGCACGAGGTGATCTGAAGAAGGATTCTGTAGCAGCACCATGCATCTGCTCTCCACATGCACCAGAGAAATATGACACCAGTCAGGGTTCTGGGCTGCGAAGAGCAGAACCTGGCTCTGATCCATTCGAATGGAAAACAAATCTATTGAAAAGTTATTGAGGAGATCCTAGGATTGCCAGAAGGTCGGACAGCCAGAGTTTGAAAATGGACAAGAGGAGAAGAGGGCAGCTCCCATCATTGCCATCAGAAGTCTGGTCAGTGAGAGCCTTGTTGCCAGGAAAGTGTAGGTTTGACAGGAAAGATCAGTAAGAAGGAGAATATCAAGGTTAGACGAGTTTTCAGTCTTATTTCCTTTGGCTCAAGTTGACATGAAAATGGTAGCTACTATTGGTGTGACCCCTTTTACCCTCTAAAGCACAGGTCACCAAGCTCCAGCTGTGGAGTCAGAAGTCCTGAGTTCCAGGTGCATCTCTGCCACTAACCAGTTGGCCAGTGACCTTTGGAATCATGTTATTTCACTCCAGTCCAAGCTCTGCATTTGCCAAGTGGAGGCAGGAGCCCCCAACCTGTCCGTGCACAGAGCTGCCGTGAGAAGTAAGTGGGGAAGGAGATGTAAATGGCCTTGAAAACTCTTAAGTCCCTGCAAAATGCCCAATCCTCTTCATGACCATTAACTATTAATTATTACTGGAAGATGTTATAGTGCGAAATGCAGAGTCTAGAGAGGTCACCCCAAGGTCGAACACTGGCTCTGCTTCTGACTGTCTTGATGGCCTTGGAAAAGCGTGCTTGATTTTCTGCGCTCCAGTTTCATTCTTTATGAGCTGAAGGTGAGGTTGCCTACCTCACAGAATTAGAACATGTATGTAATGCAGGGTTCCTGGAGCTTAGAAGGGGTCCGTAAGACTGATCAAAATAAGCACTAGCGGTCATAATAATAATAATCTCGTCTCCTCTTCCCATGGCTACTACTGATTCTCTCATCACCTAGAGCAATTGATCATGTATAATGTTATAACATCTTTTGAATTACTGTTCGGAACTGATAACTAAAATTTCATTTACATTCTGCCAGTGTTGTTGTGGTTAGCATGCAATCTCTCACAGGTCTGTTTGACTGGGCTCATTTTAAGTCAGGGGAGTTAAAAGTCCTTCAGAACCCTTGCGTCTCTGTGTGTCAGTCACGGCACAGAAAGGGTTACAGGGAATTTGGAACACACGCTGAAGCAAAGCATCGACCTTGTCGGGAGCCCTCTGGCTTTCGCCAGCACTTCTGCTCTGCTCTGCACATAGTCCTCGGTGGAAAAGTACTGCCCAGGCTCTGTGAATTATTAATCTCATCATGACATCAAATACCCACTAGATAAAAAGAACCAGTGGCCTGCACAATAAAGATCTTAGAGAAAACCGAGAACCTATGATACCCTTTTGACCACAATTAGGATTTTCCCTGCTCCTCTCTGGGGTGGGGGACACCCTCACTCATTCTCAGCTTCCTCATGTGTGTCACTCAAGTGTCATCAGGTTAAATAAAACACTACTGATTCTTTTAGGGGGCTGACACGCAGGAAAAGGCTTTAAATGACCTTCCGTTCAGTTGATGGTAACACGCCCACTTTAAGTGAGTTTATGTTTTGAATTCATAGGAATTAGAGCACAAGAAAAGATTCAAGGTCTTTTCAGTTTTTTGTTTTCCCTTCAAGGACCAGTTGCAGAATCCGACATGCTCAAAATCACTGGAGAGTGGAAAATTATTGACACATGGAAAATTCCAATAGTAAAAGGTCCATAAGAAACACATCTGTCGTATTCCACATTACTTGAGAAAAACAGGGCTTTGAGCCAAGTTCTTGGTAAGGCCAGCCTCCGAAAGAATAGATTCATTTTTAAGTCAGAGGGAGAAAACGACAGGACAGAAAGGTCCTGGGTCAAGAGATTCAAGTTTTTGAGCCTTGAGCTTCCTTTCAAAAGCAATTACTGAGCACAGGTCCTCCAGAGTACACAGACATGCCTACCAGTGAAGCCCCGTCTACCATTTGGGCACCAACTAACATATAGCAGCCCCTCGGCCAGGTGCTTCCCTCTTACCATCTCATTTACCTTCACGGTATCTGGAGGAGATATCGTTGTGGGCCCCTTTTGCTTTTGAGAAAATGGATGCTTAATAAGATCTGCAATGACAAAGGTCACCAGAGTTAAAATTCAAAGCCAGACTTATCTGGATCTAAAATCCTTAAGAGCATATCATTTAGCAGTAGTAGAGCCTCCCGAGTACACAGGTGATAGCAGAGCAATAATGCACAATTACCAGGACAGGATTAAATCTGTAATAGCTTGAGAATGTCTAAAGCCGTAAGGAGATGTCTGGGATCGAGGGGTTCTCGGGATGCAAAAATCTCAGGGCCAAACCTGGGACTACTTAGAACAAACCAAGAGAGTTAGCCACCCCAAGGGAGGTGGGAGTCAGGCACTGAAAGGCAATGTGTGCTAAGGTGAGGAATTTAACCTTTGTTCTATAAAAGAAACAAGGCAACTTACATGGGCTCGTGATTGTTCAAGAAAGGGGAGAGTGATGGACAGAGAACCCAGCTCCTGGGTGAATAATGGATTAGAGATGGCAAGAATGGCGGCTGGGGGGCTCAGAATAAAGAGAGAAGACTGGAAAGTGGGGGATAAAGAGAAAAAATGTGAAAGAAATAACACATTTCCTTTTAGCTCTAAGGCTGCAACTCTAAGATTAGATTTCTCAAATGAATCTAATCTAATCAAAACAGCAAGTCCAAATTATAGTGCCTTGGAATGTAACCTTCTTCAGAAATAAGATTGTTGCAGATGTAATTAGTCAAGATGAAGTCAGATCCCCGTAGCATAGACCCCTAATTCAGTGTGACTAAGGTCCTTATAGGAAGACTGCCACATGAAGACAGACACAGAGAGGACTTCACGCGATGACAGAAGCAGAGATTGGAGTTATGTCGCTGCCAAGCAAGGAATACCAAAGATGGCTGGCAAACCCCCAGAAGCTAGGACGAGGCAAGGAAGGGTCCCCCCTCAGGTTTCAGAGGGGAGCATAGTCCTGACACCGCCTTGATTTAGGACATCTGTCCTCCGGAGCTGTGTGAGACAATCAATGTCTGTTGTTTTAAAATACCCATCTTGTAGGATGTTGTTACAACCACCTCGGAAAGCTAATTCACTGGTCAAACTATATCCTAACTTTGTTTTGCCAAAAAGAGACAGGCTAGAGATGGAGCTGAATATAAATACTCAGCTAAGAAACTTCTAGGAAGGGCCACCAAACTGAGTGTTTTTCCTGGGGCATTTTCAGTGAATCATCTCAACAATCCTATAACAATGCAGTCACAGGTGAGAAAGTGAGACTCAGAAAGAGGCTGCAGCTCACCCTCAGCTACTCAGCCAGGAACTGGCCGACCCAGGGTTTGAACTCATGTCCATTTGTCTTCTAAACACAGATTTCTTATTTTTCCTCCTTGGATCTCCTAATAGGAGTGATGTAAAACGAAAGGCCAAGGCAGCGGGCCAGGTGAAACTGAAGAGCATGGCGGGGCTCTGAGCAACTTGGAAAAGATGAGAGGAGCGATTCTGAGACCACTGGGGTTGAGGCAGGGGGAGGACAGGCAGAAGAGAGGCGTCTTGCTGCACCGCTCCGAGTCACCACACTGTGATCACATCCTTATCCACAGGACATGCCACTCATCCTCCCTTTGGTCTCTGGGCCACAGGGGCAGGCAAAGGTAGTGCCCGTTCAGGGAAAGCTGAGGGTGAAGAAGGCCTGGAGGAAACCTTGGGGCCTCACCAAGAAGATACCTGCCTACAGTTCATAGCTCTCTGGGTGGACATTTGATTAGAAATATCATTTGCAAACCTCGCCTGTCATGGTTGCCTCCTGTTTTTATAGTAAATGTTCAAAGGATGTAAAAATCCTAATATATGTCTCCATCCCCCATGAAAAACAGAACAGTGATTATTTTGGGCCTCAGGAAATTGGGATGCAGTTATGGAATTCATCATTACCCCTGTGCAATCTCAGAGAACAGATCGGATGAGAAATATCAGAGGAAAGCATGCCGTCTGCAAAATTAGCGTGAGTCATTGTTCCAAGTGAGAGGCTGGGTTTTTAAATCAGGATTTTTAAAAAACAATTTTTTTGACCAATGACCCCTGTATCCTGATGATGAGGCTGTCATCTCTGAAAAGGAGGCAGATTTTTTTTTTTTTTTGGTCAGTGTGTTAAAGACATACATGCAGCAAAAGTTATAATGGAGAGGAATGGCACGAAGCCAGAGGACAGCAAACAGGAACTTCTGTAAGTTGTGTTTCTCTCAGAGACTCAGTTTTCCCACCTACAAAATGAAGTTTTTGATGCTGATGTGTTCTGTCTTCCTTGGTCACTCTTCCCTCTCACTCTCTCCCTCATCCCACTCCCTTCCCAGCTCCCAATTTTCCCATCGCCACAGTGAAGAGAGAAAGTAAGTAGAGGAGTTGGTGAATGGGCTTGGATGAGATGCAGGAAGGACCCATACGATGCTACGCAGAGCTTTATATGAGAAAACGGGGAAGGGAGGAAGAGGCTGAGATTTGGTTACTGCAAAATTCATTCATTTGTTTCACAAAGCACCTACTGCCTGTCTCTCGATCGAGTGCTAGGCCTTGGAGCTCAGAGAGTAGACGATCCTGTATCCCAGGGCTATTCTACTCTCTTCATTGAGAAGAAAGAAAAAAATGGTTAATTACAATTAAATGTTACAGGCAAGGGAACACTCAAGGTGCATTGGAAGCAGGTATTAGAGGGCTTTACTCAGTCCTTTTGGGTTAGGGGAGGCTTTGCAGGCAAGGTTAATCTAAGGAAAAAAGTTAGAAAGTGAATTTTCTACAAAGAAGGAGCACTGAGCATAAACGAAAGATCAGATGGTTAAGTATATCTGCAATGTTAAGGCATGTGTCTAAAGCAGGGAACAAAGGGTCAAATGATAAAATGCATTATGGGCCTTTTTTAAGTAAAAACAATTGACTTTCCATAATGGTGTGTATACAGGGCCAAGGGAGGCCGTGATCACTCGGCTGGTGCTGGCATACCTAGCAGTGAGTCCACAATTGACATATCCCCATGTATGAAGGACGTCACTTACAAGAGTGATAGAGTCACTGTGTGATGCTCCACAGGACTTGCACTGAAGGGCAGAAGGACAGAAAAGTGGAAACTTTAAACAGTCCGCACTATTAAGTTGAAAGAGAATGCCTAGGGTAGCAATAAATTCTCCATCTGTGATAGCTCCACCACTTGCTAGAAATGTATCAGAGTTGGACAATGGAAGCTTTAAAGTCTCTTTCAAACCAGTGTAGGTTAATCTGTGTTCACTATTCCTCCAGGTGGACGTCTATTTAGTCATCTCTAAGAAACAACACAAGGCCAAATTGGTGATTTTTCTGAAAATTTTTACAAACAACCTTACTTATAACTTTTTTCCTCCCCACTTACCCCAAGATGAACCCAATCTTGTGAAACTTTCTATCTATTAGACAAATTGTAACGATCAAATAATGACGTTTAACTTGATATTTCGGTAGTACAAACCAAACAACAGTATTGTGACTTAACTAGAGATTTTTGAGTATTAAAATTCTACCTTGTAGGGGCTCAAGGTTAAAATCCTCCAGAGATAATACTCTTCAAGTTCCCCACCACCAGTGACAGCCTATGGCTCTAGGAATTTGAGTGACATGAAAGAAGTTGGATTTCCCCCAAGATTTTGGAGACATGCTCTGAGGAGAGAAAACAAAGGTGCATGCACCTCAGTGAGGAATGTCAAGAACCATTGTACCAGGGAAGCACAAAGCACCATGGGACATATAGGTGTGCAGGGTTGACTTAGAAAGTATATAGATCTGTGAGTTGACTACACACTTGACTTTGACTAAGGGCAAGTACTTCACCACTGAGTCTCATTTCCTCTTCTGTACATCAGACCAACAAGTCTTAGCTTAAAAGTGTTGTTAAAAAGATGAAATGAAATGTTGCCCTGACACACAGTAGGTTTGCAAAGGCCAGTAATAATCATAACAGTGACCATGATGATTTATCAAGAGGTTTGGACACCAAGGAGCAGTGTAATTTGTTTACTGTGCAGAAAGTTGTGGTTCTTTATTGCTCTGATGACAGATGACTTTAGAAACTGCCTAGGGATAGTGTGCAGTTGTCATTGTAGATAATAAAAGCAGAAATGAGAGGAGAATTAATGAGGAAAGCAGACAAATCCAGAATGCTGGGCCATCATCTGTCTGGACCGCATCGATGCAGGGGAGAGGAGGGGTGACGTAAGTGTTTATTTCTAACTCTTCCTCTCTGAGAATGCTGAGTGTTTTCAGTCTGGCTTCTGTTTTTAGAGCTCCCAACACACCTGGACTCAAAACAGCATTCTTTCTAAATCTTTTGATGCTCTTGTTGTTGGCTTGTATCCCTAAAGCACCTGTGTGTATGATGATGTTTTTGGTACATTGGTAGGAAGGTTATATGCTCCCTAAAACCTAGGAAATGTGGCAAAGAGATTGACCTTCTACAAGTTAAACCAGAAAGTCAATACAGTTAATATGAGATATGCAAAGTCACTGCCCAAAGACAGAGTGGGCCCCAGGGCAGTAGAATGGGGGTTAACCTCAATGAAGATATTAAAGCATCTACAGAAAAGTTATGTTTGTCAGAAGGAAACTGATCAGAATGAAAACATAGAAAAAGAGAACCACAGAGGCACTAGGTGAAGTGTGATTCAAGCCATATCCAAGGTCATGAAGCTTGTCCAATAAATTGAAATGTTATGGATGCTGATCACCTCAAGAACAAGCCCCCAAATCCCTCACATGACCCATGAGATGAGACCCTACATCATTTAGACCAAGCACATGTCATCCCCCATCTCACTCAGTGCACTCTCACCCTGGGCTTCATGCTACTTATACAATGGCCTTTCTCTGGGACTGGGGTTCTCTTTTCCCAGATATTGCGTGTCTCCCTTCCTCACTTCACTGCTTAAATTAAACTCCATAGGGAAGCCTTTTCTCACCATCCCATCTAAAGTCCATTCAACAGAGAGCCAGGACCCAAAAACATATGTGTAACTTGTGAAATGGTCAGGCATTGTCCTGAGACCTATAAAAAACTATGCAAAAAAAAAAAAGTGCAAACCCCAGCAAATATCATGCCAGGAAGAGACACTTTCAACAGTTGAAAGAGAGGTACATGGTGTACAATGTAAAGCTGGTAAAATATCTAGTCTCACAGATGGCAATGCTGCAGAAGATATCCTGAACCAGGAGAAAATCACCCAGAAGAGTTTTATGTATCGGAACAGGGTTTTATTGTCATGGATCTGGCTGGCTAAAGCAAGTATCTTCTGGCATATTTATTCACTCTGTCATTTACATGTATTTAGTTAAAGTTTTAGTTTCTTTCTCCAACCTATCATTTTCTAAGACCTGTATGTTATCAACTGAGGTTTACAAAATCATGGCTTTTGATTTTGTAAACCTCGGTTTTGTAACAGTTACAAAATGATAACCCTGTTCCATCCCAATTTGGCAAAAAATGCTCCAAATGGAAAATGGAGATCCTATGATGGCACTATACTCTCAAATCCAGTAAATGTTCTTTGTCCAAATAGCAGTCTCACTAAGCAAGTATCTGATTATGACTTGGATTTTCAAACAGGTCTACAAGGAAAAGAAACAACTAGAAATGCACACCTGAACTTTCGGTCTTCCTATGCCAATTATATTTATCACTGTTGATCAATATATAGTACAAATAATCCATTGAGTATTTAACTTGTGCTTTTGTATTTGTGTGTTTGTATCTTTTGTACTGTAGCAAAAATCTTTTGTGAGCACTCCGATGGGGATGAGAGGGACAGGTATGTGGGTCTTTACATCAGGGAAGAATGGAAAGAGAGGAAAGGATAAGGTACTTCTGGTTACCAGCTTCTGAGCCCTTCCTAATATTCTATGGGTACCACCTGGAGAAATGTGAAGAATGAAAGATGTGTGCGTGTATGTGTATGTGTGTGTGTGTGTGTGTGTGTGCGTGCACGCGCACGCATTTTGCTATTCCAGACTTTTCTTCGGGGTGGACAGAGACGGGAGGAAAATGTGGTTGAACTTCTCATAGACACCTTGGGACTTCGGGAAGGACAAGGATAGCCCATGTTCCAGCATTCTGCCTCCGAGGACATGGGGGCTGGAGAAGAATGGCCCCGATAGCCTATCTTGGGAACCAAAGTTCTTAGCGTCTGTGGCCAAGTTTGGTGCAGGGGGAATAAAGCCATCCTTCTCCAAAGGATCATGAGATCTGCGTAATGAGCTGACCCAGGGAAACCATCCAGTAAGTAAATCTTGAGTCAATTCAAATAACATGAAGATCAAAAATGGATGGTGATGCAAGCACTCTGAGAGAGTGAAGACCTTTACATCTGTTACAAATGAACTGGTGTCTTGCATACCCTTCTCTGCCCTCACTCAGCATTCACACAAATCATGAACCTGATCTTAAGAGTGCAAGATCAATCCTGTGGTGGGGACACCAGTGGAAGGTAGTCCTACCAACTGCTGTCCCTTCTCTAGGAGTAACACCCACCATCTTGTAGTCTCTTCTTTGAAAATTCAACTAAAGACCAGGGCCCACTCTGGCCAGTGTGACTCAATTGGTTGGAGCATCATCCTCTAACCAAAAGGTCACTGGTTCGATTCCCGGTCAGCGCACATACCCAGGTTGCGGGCTCAACCCCCAGTTAGGATGTATGCAGAAGGTAACCAATAGATGTTTCTCTCTTGCATCAATGATTCTCTCTCTCTCCCTTTCCATTCTCTTGAATGAGAATAAAATAAACTTTAAAAAAAAAAAGACCACAGCTGGTCTTAGAACTTACACAAATATATAGTTTCTAGGAGTGTCTCTGACCAAAAAAAAAAAAAAAAAAAAAAAATTAACTCCCTATTTGTTCTGGAAATGCTTTTTTGGGGGGAAAAGGGTCTCTAATTAAAAATAAACTCTAAGGTAGGTGTTATTGACTTTACTTTATAGGCAAGAAAAGTGAAGCTCAGAAAGTTAAGAAAATCATCCTTGCCACTCAGCTAGTAGATGACAGATGTAAAACTCAACCCTGAGTCCCCGAAGCTAATGTCGCTTCTACCAAACTGTTATTGTGCAGTATAAGAAGACTTGAATATATTTTTTAAAGATTTTATTTAATCATTTTTAGAGAGGGGCAGGGAGGGAGAAAGAGAGGGAGAGAAACATCAATGTGTGCTTGCATCTCGAGCACCGCCTACTGGGGACCAGGCCTGCAGTCCAGGCCTGTGCTCTGACTGGGAATCGAACTATCAACCCTTTGGTTCGCAGGCTGGCACTCAATCCACTGAGCCATAGCATCCAGGGCAGAAGACTTGAATATTATACAAAGACATAATCCACTTATTCTTTTATAAAAGTGGCATTGTATGCCAAACACCATGTTAGGTCCTGGAAATTAAAGTCCCAGTCCTGAAGAATAGAATTGTTCTCAGATACAGGTAAGCACCCTTCCCCAGACTTACTCACGGCAGGTGCTTATGGGTTTTTCCACAGGGGCGAAGCAATGCAGGTAGAGCAAGGAAATCTTCTTGAAAAGACAAACCTGGGTTTCAGAGAAAACATTCAAAGCAAATAGAGGCCAACAGGTTTGAAACAGGCTGTGGAGCAAGGTCCAGGAACAGCGAGGTCCCCATCCAACTTAAAGAATAAGGGGCAAGTTCCAGGAGTGAAGAAGGATGAGATTGTGCACAATGTCAGGAATGAAAACAGAATGTTGAGTCCTTGGGAACATCCCAGAAGGAAGATGGGATCTAAAGATCAAGAACCAAGCTCCAAAAAGTCTAACATTCTAGAACCTTAGATGCTTCCCTACTGTTGCGAGCCTCATTCTTTCCACCCCTTCCCTTGTAGAAAGTGGCATTAAAATCCTTCATTTTAAAAAGGATCCTTTGAGCTTATTATGCTTGGCAGCACTAAAGCAGGGAGATAAACAGACCTGAACTGGTTCTGAACGCATGGCAGCGGCCATTCTGAAGAAGATCAGAAGGAAACAGAGTCACTGGAGCCTGTGATAAGAAACCCAAGTAAGCACAGGAAGTAGGTCTGGCTTGAGAGGGGGCCCTGCGGGCAAACAACGGGTAAGTCCTCTCCCAGGCCCTGGGCTAGGGATTCCGGAATCCTGCCACACACTCCTGCCTCGGAATGTCTGCACTTTGTTTTCTAATCCCACATTCCTCAAGCCTTTCATCTGAATTTCTGGACTCGGCCGGCTGCCGTAGCAGAGCCTGTTGGCTGTTTAATGATAGTTTAATGAGGTCTTGGAGTGTCCTAAAGGAAGGTAGCTGGCCTGTAGCTCTCCCTTGAAGGAGGGGCCTTTGAATCCAGGTCTGCATTAAGTATGAATCACGCTTTCTGTCTGTGTCTGGTGCACACATGAGTGAGATCCGCCTCCCTATCAGTCGCTCCTGGAGGGGATTTTTCCCTGCATTACACCTGCAGAATGCCATCCTCTTTTCTCTGGCAAGCCTGGATACATGATTAATATTTTAAGCCTCCCAGGTTCTTCTTTCCCTAGTTTCAAAAGTGCCTGGATGTTGGACTTTTAAAAAATGTATTTATCTTCCCATCCAGACGGCGGAGGAGGAATTGCAAGTAGAAGGCAGAGCCACTGGGGCCAAAACAAATCCCGGCAAATCTTTAAATTGCTTCTGCAGTCACCTGGGCTTTCTTTCATTAGCATCTCAGATGCCACTTCTCTCCCCTGCTGACCTTAATTTTGGAAAGAAAGAGAGTACAGTTTTAAGAGGACATTAAATCTTTTCCTTCCAAAATGTAGACCTGACATGCATGGTGAGCGAGTGTCCTCAGCTCGGTTCAGAGAGCAATCTGCCTGGCTCCCCTTTCTGTCCCGGGTAGCGCCATCCTCCCCAGCTCAGCTCTCAGGAGATTCCTCTAATTCCCCCTCCCCTGAGCTCACTCCTCTTCTCCGGGAAGCGCGAAGCAGTTTCCCCCACCAGGGCTTCTTGCATTCACCTCACGGATGGCTGCAGGCATCTGGTTATCTCCCCATCCACAGGCTCCTTACAGCATGGCTCCTCTACTCAAAAAGCAGAAAGGGCCTTAGCTACGGAGGCAGGAAGGGCTAGCTGCCCATCCCAGAATCCGGGACCCGGGTGCTTATGTTCAAATTCAGCCTGGATACAAATTCCTAAGCTGGGGCACATCTCCTGCTCACGTTAAGCTTCAGTGTCTTTACCTGTAAAATTAAAGGGGGTGAGAATAGTAAACAAACAAGACAGAGTAAATAAGTAATACATGAGAGAACAGGCAAGACTCAAATGTCACAAAACATTTGCAAACTACTACACACATCTGTTGTGCATGGCGATGGCTCGGGCAGCTGGAGCTTGGGAGACTGTGGTCTGCAAAGATGCTAATTTCCCTCCCATCTCTAAATTCCCAAGTGTTGGTCCATATAATAGATAGCTATCTATTGAACAACCTTATCTGTGTTGGGTGGTGAAGACACAAAGCAAAATGAGGAGCACTATTTCCTTTTGTGGTGTTCACAGTCTAGTGAGTCAGAAAAAGCCATCGGCAGCTTCAGGAGAAACTCTGATCCCCGCCTTCCACTTAGTCAAGTAGTCAGGGCAATGGAAGACCGTCCAGCCCTGGGAAAAGTACCCTGACTCATTCCCAGGACACGTTGAATGTTTGCGACCAGTAGGTACCTGTCTATTACGACAGGTGCTTCTGCCACCACCAGCTTTGGACTGAACACCACTTAACCTGGCTGCACTGAATCAAGGATCGCTGTGCACCGACAGTGTTGGAAGATGGGTTGGAATGGTAAAAACAGCTGCAGAGATACCTGCCTTCAAAGGGCAGTGCTGCAGGGTGGGACAGTGACAGGACTTGAAAGCCAAGGGCCAGGTGTCAGTCAGGACACTCCTTGGTTCTCTGAATTTGGGCAATGCACTTGACCTATTTGAGACCATGACCCCGCTTTTAAGATGGAGGTAAGTCTACCTGCCTGTCAACTGTGTTGTCAAAAATAAATGATATAATGTATGAGAAAATATTTTTTAGATTGTCAACTTCCTTATGATGTTAGTTTCAGAGCCTGGAATAAAGAAGGAGCTAAAGAAAATTCACGGAAGGAATAAAGACAAGACATGAGGGAGAAAAGGAAGAAGAGGAGAGATAAGATACACACAGGTGGCATTTAAAAAACTGTAAAACAGGGAAATACTACCAAGGCCTGATAGGATATAGGAATTCAGAATAGAAAGAGATAATGAAAGAGTAATAGGATAAGGTTTTCATTTTAGTATTAATTTTAAAAGACTCCTGTAACATTAAGTGAGATAGATTTATGCAAGGCAATGGCGAGACAGGACCAGTTCAAAACAGCTGTGATTGTCAATGATAACAAACTGAGGCTGTGTCACCCAGGATGGACTCAATATATTGGAGCGAGACCAAGGAGAAAGACAAGGTGAGGGATGGAGGTGCTAGAGATAATTTCCAGATTCCTCTCTGGAGCAGCTGGCTGGACAAGTGTATCATTTAACTAGGACAGGGAATGATTGGGAGAAAGAACATTTGGGGAGGGAAAGGTGAATTCAGTTATGGACATGTGGTGTGGAAGTTTCCATCTGACAGCCAGCTGAAGATGTCAGCAGGTAGCTGGATACAGAAGTCTGAGGTTTGGAATCACAGAGGTGGGGTTGCTGCAAAGGAAATGACTGAGAACATGCCCTGGGAACCGTGTAGAGGGAGAATAATAAAAGTGGCCGCAAGACAGAACCCTGAAAGCCCCAATATTTTCATATGGTTCTAAAAAGTTGTCATCGAAGTCAGAAAAGTCATATGCAATGACAGTTTAAAAACACCAAACCTGGAGCCAGACTGACTGTTCTCCAATCCCAGCTCCACTACATATTAGCCTGGGTAAGTCAGTGCCACTCTCTGAACCTCAGTATTTCCAGACATAAAATGGGACTTACGAAGCTCCAGTTGGAAGGGCTAAAGGAGATAAAGTTGCTAAAGTGCTTATCCCAGTGCCCGCTTCATGAACACGTAAATATAGGGTAAATGTTAGATGTTTTAAGGAACTTTGGAGCTAAGGATTTTATTTGTATTTTAAGATTTTTTTTCTATTGTCAGAATGACAGTGGTTTCCCAGGGCATCAGTCTAGAAAAGGACCTCGTAAGTGTTGTCATTTCCTCCCAGACTGTCCATTAAACAGCCTCCAGCATCCATCCATCTCTTTCCCATTCCCTTGGCAACCTTGCACCCCACCTCAGGCTTCGACACATGTTCTGCTTGTTAGAGCTTTTGATGCACTCGACCTCTGTGCATGCTGGTCCTGAAGGCCCGTAGTGGTGCCCCTGGGGGCCCTGGGCAGGAGCTCCTGCTGTCCATCATGCAAGGGTCCCCTGCCAACTCCCTCGCCACCACTCTCCTGGCCCCAGCAAGTCAGAATGTCGACCCTTTCTGTCCTAGTTACTCTGATACTTCCCACTGCTGCCGCCTCCGTCTCTGCCCCAGCTGCCACTTCCTGCAAGCTGTGGTCCCGTGACCACTGTCTCTGGGATGTTGGGGTTCATTCATTCATTCCAGGAATATTTATTGAGTTTCTGTTATGAGCCAGACACTGAGCTAGGCATGGGGAACACTGAGGTCATAAGCCTGCCTTCAGGGAGTTTATCACCTAGGAAAAACATGTCATCAACCACACACATAAATCAAACGTTAAGATAGTTTCAAACAGTGATGAATGGGATGAAGGAAATAAACAGAGATGTGTAATAGGATAAGATAGGGGAGGATACAATAGGATAGGTCAGGTCTGAGGTGGATATTTGACGCTGTGATATTTATTTGAAACCAGAAGCCCTAACAATATAACCTTAAAACTATTGTGAGAGTGAATGTGAGTGAATGTGAAGAGGAGAGGAAATAAAGGCTAGATTTTCTTATTTGAGCAATGATTAAAGCCAGGCACGTTGCTAGATATCTTCTCAGATTTGCATTTCTCATTTGCAACTCTCTTTGTCCCTCCTGAATTAAGCCAGCTTAATAAAAGACATGCTTTCCCCTTTCCAATGAGCTACAGAGAGGAGGATGCTTTGAATTACGTGATAGATTTTTCTGATTCTGCCACTCTAGGTTCCTCTATATTTTAAAGTGTTTGATGAGTGAGAATATGAGGTTCAAAGATGGTACCACGTAGAACATAAACTAGAATTTCTTTCCACTGACTAAAATCCACAGCATCACTGACTGATTGGAAATAATATAACAACTTTTCAGACCTCAAGACTTGACAGTTTGCAAAGTATTTTCGTTGACTTGATTATATTGAAGACCCAAAGCCACCATGTGAAATAGTATTTTTTCTGATTTACAGATGAGGAAACTGAGGCTCAGAAAAATCTGGGGACCCTCCAAACATGACACTTGTAAGTGATGAAGCTGAGATTCAAAGCTATCGCCCATCAGTCTTTGGGTATATTTTCTATCACTGTTATTTCGAGGCTTCTGAAATAGTCTCAGGTCGATTTATGACCCTGAGTCTCTCCTAAATTGCTACTGTTGGCTTTTATTCAGCCATAACTTCTGTGGTCCATGTTTCCTGTGGTTCTTCTGCCCTAAGGGTAAAAATAGATGCCACTATTTTTCTGGCTCACTCCCTGACACTCCTGGCAGTCGGGGAGGGTGACTAAGCCTCCCCATTCCCAGCCCCTCTGCTGCCCTTGAAGCTCCCATGGACACTTTACTTTTCTCCTCATGCCCCAGGGCTTGCCAGGAGAATGCAGCTCCTGCCAAGGGCGCTACCACCCTGACTGGCCCTACCACTGTCTATTGGGACCCCCCGTCCATGCCCATAGTGTCAATGCAGGTTACCTCGCAATGGAGAGAATTATGCTTCTCTTTACATCATTTCACTTAGGCTTCCTGTCCACTCTCTGGCATGGCTCCCCTCCGAGCATCTCGGTGGTACAGGTGAGGAAACAGAGACACAGCCAAGTCAAGCCATTTGTTCGAATCTATATGAGAAGTAAGTTGTAGAAGGGAGATTTGAACCCAGGCACATGGGACTGCAGAGCTCACGCGATTAACCCCCATCCTCCGCTGCCCCACTACGGGAAAGCACGCAGGCTCAGAGAGTAGGTGCAGGCACACAGCCTTGTCCCGCAGCAGTGCCTCTGCCCTTTGATAAGGCACATCCCGCAGATGTGTCTCGTGACCATCCTCACCGACTCAGGTCACAATACCTGGGATCCATATTTACCACCTCCTCTCCATCAAGTCAGCTATCCAAGGACACTTCATTTGTTCCCTTGTCTTGGCCACCATGAAGAATACTACACAGCCGTAAGAGAAGAGGAAATAATACCTTTTGCAACAACATGGATGTATCTTGAGAGAATCATGGTTAAACGAATAAGACAGAGAAAGTGAGGAACCATATGATTTCACTCGTACGTACGATATGAAACTAAAAGCAACAAGTAAACAAACAAGACAAGCAAACAAAGCAAACAAAAACTCCTAGACACAGACAACAGTATGATGCTTACCAGAGAGAGAGAGGTTGAGGGGGTAGAAAAAGGTGAAGAGGATGAAATATACAGTGAGAGAAGGAAATCTGACTTTGGGTGGTGAATACATAATGCTGCAAACATGTGACGTATTATAGAATTGTATGCTTGAAACGTATGTAATTTTATTAATCAATATCACCCCAATAAATTTCATAATTTTTTAATCCCTGCACATGAAAACACGAGGGATCTATCTTCACACACGCACGCGCATGCCTGTGCACGGGTCTGTGTTAACACTTCGCCCCCCTTTGCCCAACCGACCTGATAGTGTGCGCATGGAGTTAGCACCTGTCCAACCCCCACAGAGGGCACGGTACAGTGCAGTCACTCAACAAAATTTTCTGAGTGAATGAATAGACACTGTCATGTCTAGATACTAGCATCTCATTATTAAAGCTTTGGAACCATTATTTTTAATCACACCTATTCTAATAAAGGAGCCATGGATTTTAAGGGGAAGAGCCAAGCTTAGCATAGACCTAGGTTTGAATGTGACCTTTTGCAAGCTACTTCATTTTTGGAGCTGCCACACGCCAAACAGCAGTGAAGGGCTGGTAATGTGATAAGGATTACAAAGAGAACTAAACCTTGCAAAAGAGCAGATGCTTGATAAATGTTCATTCCCCTTTTAACTTCTTAAATGGTAACTTCGACCCTCAGAGACTGCTTCTTATCTGACCCTTTAAGGAACAAAGGGAAATGGTCTTAGGGGTTAGGACACCTGATCCCAGTGCTGAATCTCTGGGCAGTCGGTTAGTTGTTCAGACTAGCCTCTCCCATTCCTATTCAATGATGTAAAATAAGAATAAGTATCTTTGCATGCATTCGTGAGGATAAAATTAGACTGCACTTTGAGAAAGCGACCTAACAAATCCCATTTGTCAACCTCAGCACTATTGACATTTGTGGCTAGAAAATTCTTTGTTGTGGAGGCACTGTAGGGTGTTCAGTGGTGTCCCCGTTGTGACAACCAAAAATATCCCCAGACACTGCCAAATGTCCCCTGGCAGTAGGGGGTCACTGGTTGAGAACTACTGAGATAAACAAATGGTGAGTATTACGATTGGCCTTTTTCTAAAACTGAATTAGAATGAGAGTGTATGACTAGCCTTGTGGAAATAAGTGAAACTCTTAGCTCACCGTGATCCTGTTACCGGTTGGATTTAGGACAGGAAAGTCTTACTTCTAATGCATGTGTGATAGACTCTGGTTCTCAAGGTGAATCATATATGACTTGGCTCCTCCTCTCTTTATAATGCATTAAACAAAAGATCTTATAGATCCTTTATCCCTACCTATTACCTACAAGCAAATGTATAATTCATTCAGAATAAGAATTAAGAACAAAACACACTTCTGGGTACAAACTGAGTCCTCACTACGTTTACGTCCCTTTGCACCTGAAGAGAGTCAGGAAGCTCTCTCCTTTTAACTCCCACACCCAGCCAAGCCCCAGCTTCCTCCCATAGCCTCTGATGGCTACCCTAAGACAAGGATCTCTCTTCCTCCCCTGGAACTCTCCCTTGTTTCTGTTTAAAACCTTCGTACTGTGTCTCACCCCCTGGGAGAGCCACTCCTTAATCCTACTAACCCCAGAATATATCCTTGCTCTAAATATCCTTTTCATCTGTAGATTTCTGGTCTCTAACTTCTGTTTAATCTTAGTAGCATCAAGCTTTCCTTTGTCAAAACTGATTCAGCATTTCCACTTCTGGGTATACAACACAGAATTGAAAGCAAGACCTCAAAGGGATATTTGCATACCCATGTTTATGGCAGCATTACTTAAAAAAGCCAAAAGGTGGAAGCCAACCAAGTGTCCATCTACGAATGAATGAATAAATAAAATCTGGTCTGTTTATACAATGGAATATTATTCAAACTTCAAACGGAAGGAAATTTGGATACATGCTACAACATGAATAAACTTTGGGGCATTATGTTAAGTGAAATAAATCACTCATGCTAAAAATGAATATTATATGATTTTACTTATATGAGATGCCTGGAGTAGTCAAATACATAAAGACTGAAAGTAGAATGGTGGTTACCAAGGTCTGAGGAAATGGGAGAATGGGGAGTTCGTGTTTAATGTGTATATAATTTTAGTTTGGCAAAATGAAAATGTCCTGGAGATTGGTCGCACAACAATGGAAAGATGCTGAACACTAGGAACAGTGCACTTAAAATGGGGAAGTTGGTAAACTGCATGTTATGTGTATTTCACTTGGATTAAAGGTAAAATTTTTTAAAAACTGATAAGTCTATGTATTCTGCCCATTTCTGCAGCCTGGATTCCACCACCTCCTCAATGGCCTGCATTTTCCTTGTGCTCACTCTTATTTCTTAAAGGTATAGGGGAATCTTTTCTTTCTCTCTGCATGATCCTTCTTCGGCATTTAAAATAGTAAGATTCAGACTTCCAATCAAGATGGTGGCATAGGGAAATACAGCTCACCTCCTCGCACAACCATATCAAAATTACAACTAAAATATAGAACAACCATCACTCAGAACCATCAGAAATCAAGTTGAAAAGAAGTCTGACAACTATGGAATTAAAGAAACCACATCCATCCAGACCGGCAGGAGGGGTGGAGATGTGGAACAGACTGGTCCCACACATCCACACGTAGTAGCTAAAAGTATGGGAGAGCATATCTCAGGAGTGAGGAGTCCCAGCCAGACACCAGGCCCCCCCCAGCCCAAGGTTCCAGTGCCAGGAAAATAAGACCCCATTACTTCTGGCTGCAAAAACCAATGGTGTTTGAGTCAGTGGGAGAAACTTCTGGAGTCCCAAGCAGCTCCCCTTGAAGAAACTGCACACAGACTTATTCAGACTCACTCCCTGTGAGCTCCAGCACTAGGGCAACAGCTTGAAAAAGCACCAGTGGCATGTGGAGAGGAACTGAAGTGTCTGGCATCAAGGCGAGAGCCGGGGGACAACTTTCTCCCCAGATAGAAAGGCAGGCAAAGCCCCCTTTTCTGACCCCTCCCCCTAAGCCATAGAGATGGCAGGTGGGTGTTATATCTGAGACTCCATCAACCTGGCTAACATTGATTGCCCCACCCTGGAGATCCTCTGGTACTCCATCCCACCCAACTTACAGGCCCACACAAACCGTTAACAGAGACTTTTCCATATGAATGGCTGGTCTTGGTTCATGCTGCATAACTTCCTAAATCCTATTAAACAAGCAATAGCTGGTTTCAGTAAGCTCCCAGCCCCCATACTTCTTGCTAAGTGGCCTCAAGCCCAGCATTTGCAGCAGCCAGCCTAGATTCACAACTTGACTTCACCTGGGAATCTCCAAACCCAGTGAAGAAGCAGCCATCTCAGATTGCTTTATAGCCCATGCCAGGTGGCCCCAGGCAGAACACAGGTAGGGGCTGACCTTGGCCTGCACCACTCAGGAAACCCCAGAGCCTGCACACCCAGTGGACAGCTACAGACCATGTCAGAGCACCACCACCCTGTCCCTACACAACTGATCCTCTACAAGGGGCCGAGGTTGATGGTCAGTGGTCACAGCCAACACTTGCAACTGACTGGCTTGGGTAAATCCCTCTCCTTGACCTACTAACAGCAATCAAGGCTCAACTACAAGAGGAGGGTGTACTGAACCACATGAATGGTGCACCTTGAGTACCCAGCTTGGGTGATAGGGGAGGCTGTGCCACTGGACCCTACAGGACACCTACTCCATTAGGCCATGCTACCAAGAGAGGGAGTTAAATCAGCTCTGTTTAATATACATAAACACAAGGAGGCTATGAAAATGAGGAGACAAAGAAACATGGCCCAAATGAAAGAACAGATCAAAACTCCAGGAAAAAGAACTAAACAAAATGGAGATAAACAATCTATCAGATGCAGAGTTCAAAACACAGGCTATAAGATGCTCAGAAAACTTAGTGAGGACCTCAACAGCATAAAAAGATCTTGTCAGAAATGAAGGATACACTAATTAAAATAAAGAACAATTGACAGGGAAACAGCAGTAGAGTAGATGAAGCCAACATCAATCAATGATTTGGAACATAAGGAAGCAAAAAACAACCAACTGGAACAACCTAAAGAAAATAGAATCTAAAAAATGAGGATAATGTGAACAGCCTCTGGGACAATTTCGAGCATTCCAACATTTGCATCATAGGGGTGTCAGAAAGAGAAACGAAAGAGCAAGAAGTGGAAATCTATTTGGAAAAATAGTGAAAGAAAAATTCCTAATTTGGTGAAGGAAATAGACATGGAAGTCCAGGAAGCGGAGAGTCTCAAACAAGGTGGATACAAAGAGGCCCACTGCAAGACACATCATAATTAAAATACCAAAGATTAAAGATAAAGAGAGAATCTTAAAAGCAGCAAGAGAAAAGCAGCTAGTTTCCTACAGGGAAGTTCCCATAAGACTGTCAGCTGATTTCTCAAAAGAAACTTTGCAGGCTAGAAGGGATCGGCAAGACATATTCAAAGTCAAGAAAGGCAGGGACCTACAGTCAACATTGTTCTACCCAGCAAAGCTATCATTTAGAATTGAAGGGCAGATAAAGAACTTCCTAAATAAGAAAAAACTAAAGGAGTTCATCATCACCAAACCATTGTTATATGAAATGTTAAAGGGGCTTATTTAAGAAATAGAAGAAAATCAAAACTATGAATAATAAAAAGGCAATAAATACATATCCATCAACAATTGAACATAAAAAACAAACTAAGCAATCAGGAAGAACAGAGACACAACCATGGATGTGGAGAGCGTTTTGATGGCTGACAGATGAGAGGGGAGTATGGGGGAAGGGATGAAGAGGTGAAGGGATTAAGAAGTACAAATAGGCAGTTACAGAATAGCCATCGGGACATAAAGTACAGTATAGGAAATGACTTAGCCAAAGAATTTATATACACAACCCTTGGATATGAACACGATGTGGGGATTGCCTGAGGGAGTGGGGGTGGGTGCTGGGTAGAAGGGGGCAAAGAGGGTAAAATTGGGACAACCATAATAGCATAATCAATAAAATATAATAAAAAACTTATTTTAGTTGTATTAAATAAATAAAATAGTAAGACTCATCCTCTTCATTTACTCCTAGCCTCTCTCACCAGGAGACAAGACTTCCCTTACTAGAAGAATAAGGCAATGGGTCTCTTTCCCTCTCCTCTCTCTCTCTTTCCTGATCCCTAATTCTATCTTTACCTCCATCTTCCTCTGGGTCACACTTGCTCTATTTCCTACATCCTGCCATATGAGATATCATTCCAGGTCTTGCACTGATTAATTTAGTTCATTTCAACCACTTGTATCAAAGCTATGTTGTCTAATTGAAGTTTTACCTGCAATAAAGTTGACTTTTTAACCACTGTCTGGCTCCTGGGGCTATTTTTCAATTGGACTGAAATATATTATTCAAAATTTAAAGAAGAGAGGCTGTGATTAATTAGCACCCTCAAACTCAATCCAAAGATCTAGATACTTGTGATTGTTTTTTGTTTTGTGTCAACCTTGAGTAACACAAAGCAATGATCCAAATTTGGTCCTTAAATTCCACAGCATCTTCTACTACATAAGGATATATGTAAGGCCCTTATTCAACAGTCTCACATGTGGTTGCCCAATGTCTTAACATCATTTGAGGCTGATATATCATTGAGAACATTCAAGTCCTCTCACAGCTCTGAAGCCTGTGTCAGGTGCAGAGGGGAGCTCTTGCCTATTTGTTGATTGACTGACTGTTGTTACAGAACAAAGGAGAAATGATTTCCTCAACACTGCCCATCTGGTCATTCTTGACTTGGACTGATGTCTCACTCTTGGTAGTTGGCGGCACAATAAGGTTAAAAGAGTGGATAATTGGGATAAGGAATGCCTCGTCTAATTGCTGTAGATGAGACATTCATCTAAATTTGATGAATTTAAGCATCAAATCACTTGGCAAATTTATCACTCTTTCATGTCTCCATATCCTTATCTGTAAAATTAGAGTCTTTGCTTATCGGAGTGATTGCTTCATAAGTTATATGAATGTCTAACCACTATACTGTATATCTGAAACTAATATAATATTGAATGTCAACTGTAATTGGAAAGTTTTTTTTTAAAGGCAATTTTAAATAATAAAATTAAGGTCTTTGCATTAATGTCTAAACTCCCTTCTATTTAAAAAATATTCTTTACACTCAGATTCAATTGTTTTCTCAGAACAGAATTAAGAGATGAGGGCAGGAACACCCACCCTCACCACCCACCACCCCCCACTGACTCTGACCTGCAGAAGTGTCCAGCAAGCGTTTTCTTTTTCGCAAGCCCTTGGCGGGTGAGCAGGCTACTGAACCATGATATCAAACTCCAGTCAATGATCCCCCACTGCGTTTTTAAATCAACATGGAATGGTTCTGACCCAGTGTGAGGGCGGCTGAAATTGACAATCCAAGGGTGGCCGTGGGAGGTGGCTGAGGAGCACACTTGATAATCAAAATGAACAAAGATGTTCCTTTCATGAAGGTATCAAAAATAAATCTCAGCCATGTGTTGTTTGGGGAGGAACACCATCCAACCCTAATCTTATTCAATCCCACATTCCACTGTTCTTCCCTCCTTGGCTTGGCAGCTGGCCACAGGGGAAAGTGAGCTGCCTTGGGTTATAAGCTGTCAGGCTCAGCATTTAAATATTACTCACCCAGCTCAGTTCAAGGTACAGGTCAGCCCACAGTATTAAGTTAAGTACACTGGGAAATACATTATCTTTTGGGTCACAGGGGTACAATTCGGTGAACGGCAACAGGATTTCCTGGTTGATAGATGATCCCACAAGAGGTTATATCTTGCCTGCCCCAGAAATAATAGCAATAATCCCCTACATTCATATTCCACTCTGCAGTCTGGGAAGGATTTTCACATTCATTATCATCTAGGGCATTCTCAGGGGAACCAGTTCAGCACAGGAAGGGTTAGACTTAGTTAGACTCAAGTGCCCACGTCCCCCTGTCCAAGCTGGGTTACCTTGGGTAAGTCATGTCACCTCTCAGAGCCTCGATTCACTAACTACAATTACAAATGCCAATAATATCTACCATTTGGGGGTGTCAACAAGGTCGAATGAGGTGACGTTTGTTCATATAATTTTGGGGGGTGTGGTTGAGGTGGGGGAGAGTAATGGGGGGAAAATTTGGGACAACTGTAAATGAAAACAACATAAAGAAAGAAAGAAAACTAACGCTGTGAAAAAATTAAATGTCATAGAAAAGAACCTATTGTGCTCTATAGAAGTAAAATAAAAACCATGAAAATACGTTATAATTTACCTTCTCTACCTTTAGAATATGCGAACAGTCTAACGAAAGTGGTTTTTATGTGACTTTCTTTTTTCTTTTGATTGCCATTGAGTAGCTTTACACAATGGCTATAAAGCCCAATCTCTGCTTTCCAGGAACTGGAAAATTAAGCTAAGTAAAGGCAAAACTACATCTGTGACTTTAGGTAGAGAGCAGAAATGCAGGAGAGAGGTCAGCTTGTCAAAGGCTGGATGTCAATGACTGAAACTGATGTGATGCCATCAAAGGAATCTCGAGGGATGAGATTACACTGGGCCCAAGTACTGATCTAAAAGACCTAGCAATTGTCAATGTCCTAGCATGTGGCAGCTGCTACACGCATCTTCTGTCTAATTCTGCCCCTGCCTGCAAGGTATTATTATCATCATCAGCATCATCCCCATTTTAGGAAAGGGCCAACTGAGGCTCAGGAAGGATAGTCAATGTGTCTGCAGCTGGGAAAGCATCAGAGCACAGGTTCACAACCACACGGGTCCCAATCCACAGCCTTTGTTCTGCATGACTTGGCATTTCTTCTCAGAAACCAGAGAATAGGGGAACCATGAAATCAATTTTTGGGTTTTTTGGGTTTTCGTGGTTTGTTTGTTTTTTGTTTTTTTTTTTGCTGAATCTTGAAGGATGAAGAGAAGGGAAAGTATGAAGAAAACCTTTTTGGAAGGAGATCACAGCATAAATAGGTTATGAATCTCTATCTTTGGAGATATTAAGGAGTCCAGTCTGGCTGGAGAGCCGTTTGGTAGGGAGCTGATCTTTGCCAGAATTTTTAATGTAGTTGGAGTTCAAACCTTCTTTAGTTCAAGTGGACAGATGACTTCTTAGGATCCTCCCTCAAGAAACACCCAGCTCCCTGCCCCTGGAGCCCTCTCTACAACCATCTCAGTCCCTCAGTTGCTTTTCATGTCCCCTCGCTACTCCAGACTGAGCCCCAGTGTAGGTTTCATATTTAAAATATGTACTGGATTACTCATTAAATGGCTAATGAGACCATCTTATGGTGCACCGGCACTCTGCTTCGGTTTGGTCTGCTTTTCATCTCTATCTCTAGTGTTGAAGCAGCAAACTCAAATGCCAGCGCTGGCAGACTCCCAAGACCCCCTCCCACTGAAAAATGTCGAGAAGAGCATTGTGCTTCCAAGCTAACACCAGCTGGGGACCAGTGGGAGTTTCTTTTTCAGTGTTTTATGCTGACTTTGATCCCCTGAGGATGATTTAGTATATAACATTCATGGGTGATAAGGTACAATTATAGAAAATACAACAGAGATGGACAAATGAGAATAAGCATGATAGGAAGAAGTGATACAAAAGCTCTAACAAATAGTAAATATAGGCACGACTACACCTGCTGTTTTATTTAAAAGCCATGTACTGTCAAAAAGTGGATCAATGACTTTTTCTTGCATAACTTAGGGTGCCTTGGCTGCGAACAGGGGAAATCGACTCTGCCCAATTGAAAGGAAGTATTTTGTTGCTCAGGGAGTCAAAGGAAGGTTTGAATCATCAGGCATTCGGGAGTACATGAATCAGGGATATGCTGAGCAGTCATTCATTTGTTCTTTCCACAAATAGTTTTAATACCTACCCCACCTGGAATTTACTCAAGGTGCTTAAAATGTAGTGGAGATAAAGTCTAAGACGTGGTGCCAAAAATTAACAGACACAGTTTCATGACACCGTGGCTGGTCGCTCACATCCCAGTGCCTGCCTTCCATGTGAGGTTCTGCTCGAGTTTCAATTCCATTGAAGATTCCGACTGCCCCAGCTTAGATGGAGGGCTCACTTCCTTGGCCAGTGCTGGAGGAGAAAGGGAAAAGGGAGGTTTTGTAAAGAACCTAATGAACTACTCCACCATGAACATATCCACAAACAACGTGGAAAAAGAATTAACCCTAAGGGGGAAGAAAGGTGCTTTCACCAAAGAAGGGAAAATCAGTGCTGAGAAGGAAGAAGAAATTCTTGTCTATTGTTCTGTTGCAGAGGATAAAATGATATCATGTGTACAAAGACATCAACTTAGTCTCAGGTACAGAGCAAGTGCATGTTCAACCAATAAATAACAATAAAAATAATTGAAAAAATCCATCTTCTATGAAACTAGACATCAGCACATATAAAGCAATTAGGCTTTTTTTTTAAACCTACAAATGTGCAGTCAACATATAAGAAGGTGGGGGTGGGTAGGACAGGGGAGAGTAACTGGGGGAAATGGGGACAACTGTAACTGTACAATAAAAAAAATTAAAAAAGAAGATATCAGATTTAAATTATTTATGAAATTTGAGAGAGCATTAATAGAAGTATCTAAAGTGAGAAAGCATCAGTCCTGTTTTTCCCTTTGCTGATCAGGCTTCATTTTAATTGGTTGAACATTTGATTAAGCCCATGCTACATGCCCAATATTTGGAGTAAAATACACAGATTTTAAGAGAAATCTCAGCACACAATATCCTAGTGCGGAGCCCTGGCCAGTGTGGCTCTACTGCTTGGCCTTTGTCCACCAAAGCAAAAGGTCTCCAGTTCGATTTGGATAGGATACATGCCTGGGTTACGGACTTGGTCCCCAGTTGGGGCACATAGGAGAGGCAACTGATCAATGTTTCTCTCTCTCATCGATGTTTCTCACCCTCTCTTTCTCCCTTCCCCTGTTCTCTCTAAAAATAAATAAATAAAACCTTTAAAAAACATATCTTAGAGTGAAAATAAGCACACTATGAGAAGGTTAGAAAGCTATGACATGTGAAATGATTAAAAATGATGTGAACAACTGGGCTAAAGTAACAGTGTTATACACATCTAATTGTATGCAGCTCTACCCTCCTTGAAAGAGTAGAAAGTTTCAGAAAGGATAGAAAGTATCTTGAAGCTTCTGGAAGAGAGGACTTTGAGACCAGGGAGAGTGACTTGAGCACAGATAGTTTGACCATTCGCTAGAGGAACAACTGTGTTGTCTTTTACAAAAGAACCCCAATGTAGCTTGACTTCAGAATGGGAAGATGAAAAACTATTGCCTAGTATCTCTGATTGTTTCCAAGAACTTGGGAGTGAGTTTTCTTTTGAGCTAGAGAGAAAACAGTACAAATGATGAGTGTAGACAAAGCACATACTCAAGCCTCTCCACGTGGCCTGGGCTTCCTCACAACATGGCAGCTGGGTCCCAAGAGACAGCCAGGCAGACACTACATAGTTTTTTGTGGTCTAGTATTGGAAGCCATGGAGGGTCATGGCCCCCACACTCTAGTCATTGGGACAGAATTACTAAGTCCAGCCTATACTCAGGGAGAGAGGAATCAGACTTCATCCATCATGAGAGAAAAGTCAAAGAATTTTCATTTAAAAACCACCCTAGTCTACCCTCTAGCTGCATATGTTCACATCCCTGCCACATGAAGATTACCTGCACTCTCTCCTGAGACATCGCCCTCTTCCACACAGTTTTATTTATTATTGCATCAGGTCCAAGACCAATCACCAAATTTCTACAAAGTGAAAATAACACTTTGTACACTTAAGATTACATTAAGTGTATGTGTATGCACACATATACATCACATACATACCTACACCATTAATACAAACACACATAAAATCATGACACTTTTCTCACAATAGAAACCGTTCATTTTACATAAAGCATCTCTATCTGTGCAATTTTTATCCCTTCTTCTAGGTAATTAATTTCATGAAAATTTACAATCCTTGTCCTACTTTCATTCCTCCCCATAAACACTACAGTCTTAGTTCTCTTGAGGATATTGGGCAAAGGTTCTCATCAAAAAACTGTATTAAGAAGTTAAATTAACAGTAAACATTGTATGACAGATGCATCAAACAAGAAGTGTTGTTTTTAGACGCCGAGATTTTCTAGGCAACCTCAAGTGCTAATATATTTAACCTCAACCATCG